>NAGG01001718.1:0-18336 GCA_003031705.1 Calonectria naviculata
GGTGGGGGGTGGAGGGGGGGGAGCGCTGGCCTTGGCTTGGCTCTGCGGGCCGTCTGATGAGCACAGGATGGTTTTTAGTGAACCGCGGCCCGCCGTAGATGGCTAGACGAACGAAGCACCAGCCTGCCGCGACGATGTGCAAAGAATGGCATGTTGCCCGGGCTCAGCTGGCGAGAGTCAATATGACGGAGATGGAGGCATCAATGGAACGAGGTGATGATGCCACCAGACCCATGGCCCATGGCCCATGGACGCCCAAGACAGCAAACAGTTGATTGTCGTGGCACGTCCGTCCGCCGGTCCTGCTCTGCCATTGTCATGCAGCGCGACGGCCTGCCGTGAGTGAGGGCTACCCACGTGTCGGCGGTCAAGTGGGACGCTCCCGACCAGATGCATCCCTGGAGATTCCCGTGATTGCATCGACGGCATTAAACCCCCATTCCTCATCGACGTTCCGAAATTATTTCGGGATACGGACCACGAAGCAGTTTAGTCCAGAGCTGGGCACTAATAAGAATCGCCATGTGAGGCTTGCTGCGGGAACATGGAAACGCCCACCGCGGCGCCCGCCTTGCCCGTTCCTTGCTTCGTGCGCCATCTCGAGCACGCCACAAAACGCAAGGAAACCCTTGGCTGGACCGTCGCTCGCGGCCTTGTGTGTGTGCTGCTGCTGCGCTGTGCTGGCTCAGCTGTAAAATTCACTCACACGCGAAAAAAGACGGAACCCGGCGTGATCACGTTTCGCCCTACTTTCCCAAACGATGCGACCCTGGTGATCCGGCACTTTGAAACGCTAGGAGCTGCAACTCGCGAATCCTTTCAGCAGCAGCAGACTGCCGGTCCCCTCCCCGTCCCACTCCAGGTGCGAGGCTACGGGCAATCTAGGGCAGCCTGATATGATGATGGCGTGAAGATGCTTACCCTTTCTCTCCCCCCGTCTCCCCCTCCCCCCTTCCGAAAGATCGAGATGGGTTTAGATAGGCGGGCAAGCAAATATCGGGCCAAGTGAGGGGTAAGTGGCCTGTTTGTTTATTCAAACCAGTCACCGCTTGTTCGGCTGGTAGCGTGAACCAGAAAAAATAAAAACATCGTCGCGGATGTCACCTCGTGGACACGTGCTGCACTAACGACTCGACAAAAGGGCAGAGTGCAACACCATTTCGACAGAGGGTGACCTCGGTAACATATGTGATGAAGATAATGCACACAATGCACACAATGCACATCACACCAGCATCACATCTCGTATTGGGGTCGATATATGTGCTTGAGCTCTGGCTTTGACTTTTAACTTGGTGACAAGCAAGGGATTTGGCCAATCGGGGACTAAGGGATCAAGTATACATCTTTTTGCACACCATTGATATGGTGTTGCGAGTCGTTTTGGGACTATGATACTGTTGTATCGAGTGATACCGTAGCCGTATTTGTCTATTTCACTGATTTCTGTGATTGCTTGTTGAATTATCCCTTGTTCACTGCTCGCTCTTCACTGGTATCAACTTGTACCCAACGATGGCGCTAGCGGCTTAGCGAGTTGATGGTGTAAGTGACGTCTCTCGCCGCCAGTTTCCTAGCTAGTGCATCAAAGGGCGCGCACTGTGGGTTTGATGCTAGCCCGCTAGGCTGCTTTAATATGACGACACGACCTTGAAGGACACGCCGAAAAACTCGCAGGGAAGAGGTTGGTTGAGAAGCACCGATGCAAGGCGTGCCGGCCCAGTTTGTATTTTTACTTTTTTCGTCTTCCGTTGTGTTGTACAAGTGGGGTAAACTCTACAAGCTTTGCAAGCCTTGCCCGCCCACTCCCGAACATTGCTGTTTTCGTCGTGGTCGTCTTGAATTGCAGGGTTATGAATATTTGTGGGATTTTTGGGCACAAATAAACGCATTTCAGCGATATGATGTCGAGAGAAGAAAATAGGTAGAGGACATAACTAGGAAAATAATGCTATATTGCAAAGATGTCTAAAGGCTACTGGAGCAAGCCACACTCTTTCCATGTCATGACGCTGTTGTCGCTTACGCGCTATCTGCTTGATGATCAAGACCAGCAGTGATATTCCCGACTGCCGGACGCGGAACCGAAGATTTTCCTACCCTCGGTCGTAATATTTTATTTTTAGTCCCAGCTGCATAACATCGTGCGCTGGCAGTTTTTAGACATTGCTTGGTTAGGGCACAGTGAAGCTGCAGGGTAGGAGTGCAGTACTGGCCGAACGGGGCGAGCCGAGAATGTTACGTTGGTCTGAGTTCTAACTGTTGCTAAATTCCCAGAATGGCCCCTGTTAGAAATGCTCATATTTATTGGTGTTAATTAGTTGGAGGGCCCGTGTTATATGCAAGCTGAATGGTAGTAAGATGTATTACCTGTGATACAGGAGGGCAAGTGAGTGACAAGCAATCTCGAACAAGCTCTCTTGCAGCATGTGTCAACATGAAGAGAGAACAAGGGCATGCGTCTACAAGTTTCTGATCAGATATTCTGTCTAGAATACCAATTAAAATGCAAGAAAACTACTTCGTCACCAAGCTTAGCATCTTTCATACGTCCCGGTCACTTTGATCTTATACAAGGCAACTCCAACCACACCCGTTCACTTAAATTATAGCTTCGACTTGGGTACTCCTCCCCTAGTTCTGAACCCCGGTCGGTCAAACAAGCCCTCCTCAGATAACTTCTCGAACGCTGTCATAGAGACTGCTTCGGCATTCCGACCCAAGAGATTGAGATTGAATGTAGAATCTATCCACGGGCACCGGCTAACTGTTGATTCAGTTTGAAACTTGGCAAACACTGCGTCTCGAGCGCGTTGTTCCGGTCCCCGAGGAAGGTGATTAAAGTAGCCCATTGTTTGGGATTGAGAAGTAATCTCACTGCATCGCGGTCGTTGGAGGGCATCATATGCTTTTAGGATAGTAGGTATACGAGACTTGATGTCGGCGCATGATTGGGAAGAAGTATGGTGCACAAGATTTCCCAACAGTGTGCCGAGAATGAGAGCATCTTCAACTGCCATGGCCGCTCCCTGGCCTAAAAATGGAAACGTGGGATGGGCAGCGTCTCCAATTAGAGCCACATGACCCGATATATAAGATGGTAGGTCTTCCACTTCCCAGAGCGGAAATCTGACCAGCTCGGTGGCAATGGAAAGAAGCTCCCTGACAACAGGATTCCATCCGACCATGTGCCGTCGCACCGCCGTTATCAGATTCTCCTTTGAACATTGTGCGTTGAACTTGGCATCCTCAACAAGGAGCACGAAGTTGAAACATTCTTTGGCCCGAAGCGGATAGAAAACGGCGTGTGTATTCGGACCAAGCCACATACGGCCATGTGACGTGGCAGTGATGGATTTGAATACAGGTGATGAGAGCTGGGCACGAGCGAAGACCGCACGATAGGCAAAAGAATCAGTGAGTTGCGGAGATATGTTGGGATATAGAACTGCTCGGATAGATGAGTTGATGCCTGGTCCCAGAGTTAGAAAAACACACATATTGAGGGAGTTGTTCTGTTACCATCACAGCCAATAATGACGTCTGCCGTCACAGTTTGGCCGTCGGCGGTCCTAACCCAAGGGGCATCAATGTTAATTTCTTGAACATCACACCCTAAATTAATAGTGACTCCTAGGTTGTTTGCCTCTTCGAGGAGGATGTCGACATAGTCGACCCGGTGCATCATTCTACATAGTAAGTGAGCTTGTAACCCAACTCAACCCTGTAATGCACTTACAACCATGGTGCTCCATAAATTTCTTCGTATCTGGAAAAATCCCTATCAAGTAAAATGCGGCCATCCTCATAGTCCATAGTGAACGAACCCGGCGATGTTCCCTGGGCCCTTGCAATCACTTTGTGTAGGATGCCCAAGCTCCGTAGGACGTGACAGGCGTTGCAGGGAATTTGGATGCCATTACCGGCCTTTCAAATATGGTTCATTAGGATCAACAATTTAGATTACGAGAATTCAGCTAAACTTACGGTATAATGCTCAGGCGCTTTCTCAAGCACTCTGACGCTGACTCCTTGGTAACGGGCGAGAGCAATAGCGCATGTAAGCCCAGCTATGCCTGCGCCGACAATGACAACCTCAAGCTTGATGGGTTCATCCATGATGGGGCAATTATTTTGTAAGCGATTGATGAGGGGATGAGATCTTACTTTTCCAGCAATTAATACTATTTAAAGAAGATACAATCAGCCGTGATTTGGAATATATGTCTCACATGTCGGCTCCGGAGGTCCAGCACGAGTCAAGAGTTCTACACTACATGCTGCGACTGTCATCTCGATCCGGCGGATCTGCATAGGCGCAGCAAAGCGACTCTGCGTGGCCAGCTCTCATTGATTGGAGTGGAGATGACGACGGACGCGGAGGCGTGACCGGCAGTCTTAGTCTGACGGTTGTGTTGTTGGTTCATCACATCCTGCCTAGTTTCGCCGGCAAAGTCAATAAGTGTCCGGTCCGTGGTTTATAACCAACAGACTGAGACAAAAATGCGGGGTTGTCTATCAGCTGAGCTGTTGAAGAAAAAAAGCCACAGCTACCAACATCAAGATGTCATGAATCTTCCCCCGCTGCCTTCTGATTTCTCTCAATCTAGGCCTCGACGCCGTCACATTCGCCCTCGCAACGCACTAAGCTAAAGTTCCATACTCTTATATTATGTTAGAGGCTCTTTAAAACTGTCATTGTGTTAATAATGTACTGAAAAGCGGATCCGACTTTGACAAGACATCTCATAACGCGTACGCGTTTGAGTGTTCATATCCGTTGAATTCAATCGTTGTGTGTGCTGTTGAGATATGGCTGCCGGATTACTGGGGACAGATTTGAAATAGTTTGAAAAATTGTATTAGTTCATCTGCCTATTGCCTGTCTATCTGTTTTCTCTTCTTCTCAAAAGTAGCATGACCGATTGCGGAGTTGGGGGTTTGGATCGAGGCGATCGAATGACTAGCACCAATGGCAATCTGAGAAAGGTTGGGACGCTTTCCGTTCACTTATATATATAAGACTACAAAGAATCTATAAACGTTCTCATACTCAACATAGCTAGAACCGGAAAGTAATCTAACCGTACTGCAAAAATTATCTTAGATATTTTACGGAATCACAGCGTATAAAAGCAAGAGCCAGTATCGAGTTAATACAACAACAGCACCCGCAAGGTGCATGTATTTTATTTTTACTTATTTACTCATTCAATCATCCGCTTTTGTATACATTCAACATAAATGGTATCTCCAACTCAAGGCCACAACTCCTTAGCCACATCGTTCACAAGCTTGAGCTTGGCAAACATCTTCTCCTCGGTCATGCCGTCGGCGCCAATGGCAACACTGGCGAAGCCACACTGGGGGCTGATGCCAATCTGCTGGAGCGCCTCCTCAACGCTGCGGCCTTGTCCGTCGGCGATGATCTGGGCGGCCTCGAGCACGCGGCCCTTGATGACGGCGGCGTCCTCCAGCTCGGGCTCCTTGGTCGTCACGACTCCGAGAACGACGTTCTTGTGCTTGGGCAGGAAGCGCAGGGGCTCGAATCCTCCAGATCGAGTGTTGTCGTACTCGAGGAAAAAGGTGTCGTAGTTGAGAGTGGTGAAGAACTTTTCAGCAATCTTCTCATACGAGCCCTCGCTAAAGTGCATCGACTTGGAAAAGTTGCCTGTCGCCAAAGTTAGCCACTGCTCCGGTTCTCTTTTGAATTTGAGAATCACTCACCTCGGCAGATGTGGAGTCCGACATGGAGACCCTCGGGACGGCCCTCAATGCAGTCGTTGTGGGCCTTGATGTAGGTGTCGAACAACTTGTCCGGGTCGACGCCCTCTTCCCTGAGAGACTCGACCATAGCGTCAGAGCAGAAGTAGGCCAGCGTGGGGTCGTCAATCTGGATGTTGCGCACACCCTCGTCGTAGAGGGTCTTCAGCTCCTGCTGGTAGGCCTTGGTCAGGTCGGCAAAGAACTCCTCGTCGTTTGCATAGGCCTCGGCGCTGTAGCACTTGCCCGACGCCAATCGCAGGTGGAAGTAGCAAGGTGGCGGCATGGTGAACTTGCACTCGCCCCACTGCTCCTTGGGCACGCAGTCTCGCAGGAGCTTCCAGTTGTCCAGGTACGGGCTCTTGGTGTACTTGATCTTGCCCTCGCAGACGGCCGCCATGGGGTACTGTCGGCCCGTCTTCTTGAGGGCGGCGATGGGCGGGGCCGAAATGCGGGCCAGGTCCCACGGCACGGGGCTCACCTCGCGGAAGCCATCGAGCTTCTCAAAGAAGCCCGAGAAGTAGTACTTGCGGTCAAACTCACCAGAGGACAGGGCGCGGACGCCGTGCTCCTGCTGCTTCTTGACAATGTCGGCAATGGCAGCCTTCTGCACAGCGAGGAGCTCTTCGGGCGAGACTTGCCCGGCGTCGGCCTGGGCCTGGGCCTGCGAGAGGGCCTCGGGTCGGATGAGCGAGCCGATGTGGTCGGCGTGGAAGGGAAGCTTGGTGGCCATGGTTACTGTGATGAATCCCCTCTGGTCTGTCCTTTTCTGCGAGAATTGGCGCGCGCAGAGGAGGGGGAGTCGAGCGATTAAATATGTCTGCGTGTATGTGGGTTTACTCCGTCTTCCCGACGGCTAGACGGACGTAACTCTTGATCCCAGTCCGATCCCTCGGACACAGTGCCTGTTGCACTAGCAGAAGGATGCCCGTCATGCATGGTTGACAGGCCTTCCCCGGAGCTAAAGCCCGTTGACGACCATCGGTGCTCCAATGAAACGGATCTGCTACATGATATTAGCTCCAGCGTGAACGCCCAACCCCTCCCCCCACCTGCACATGGTCGGCTGTTGAAGACGGCTGTTGAGGGAGGTGGGACGAGTCAGCGGCGGTTTGGGAGGCAGATGATGCGAAGGGAGAGTGTGAACAGAGCTGAGAGAGGGAGAAGAGCAGCTTTATTATAATGAATTGGCTTCTGCGCACCATTGTGAGCATCGCACCTTCGTAGACGCTGCCCCTCCTTTATCCTTGGCGGCCCCAGTGACGTGATGATCCTAGCGAGCCATTTTCACTTGACCGCTCACAATTTTGCTCCCCACTTCGCAAACTCTCCGGGCCAAGCATTGTAGCCGGCGATTGGGCATTTCGTCCACCATTCTCTAAGGCGAGGCGGACGAAAGAAAGTGGGCGTGTCTTCACTATCCTCTGTTCTTTCTATTCGCCTATAGCCGCCATTCCTCAACGCGTGCAACGCAGCCTCTCCACGCGCAAATAGACTTCTTCTTTTGTCGAGAGATTCCATTCTCCAAGTTTAGCGAGTGAATAGTTGAATTAAAAAGAGAGAGAGAAAATTGTATCCGTTACACAAAATTGGACCAAGCGTGATATGGCATGGCGCGAAGGTGATATGAGCAAGCCTGCGCTGTTAACCGTGCGCGAAGCATCCGTTGAAGTAAACCCGAACAGCCCAAAATGGCATGCCTGCTCAAAATTATTCAAAAAACACATACTTATTTATTAAATGAAATCAATAAACCTATAGGAATTCGGACCACGACAACGTGCTACGTTACAGAGCTGAAGACAAATGGCCATGTCTCATTTACTGCAACGGTGTCCAACCAGCGTCTGCGATGTAGGCAGCCTACAACGGTTACCATTCCAAGTATTTTACTTACAATGCCACCAAAAACTTTCTCCGGGCAAAATTTCGCTTGGGGAAGGGCAATTGATTTTTTTCTTCTACATCTTGCATTCATTGTCCACAGAGCCAAGGGAGGAATTGAGGGGAAACCTGGGACCGTGTCTCCTTTCAGGGCGCTTTAGCTTTGAGACAAAAATTGAGAGTTTTACTTTAAACCAAATTAATCGGCAAACAATAGCCGAGAAGCTGGGTGAAAAGATTTGCTGCCTCGCAAGGGAATGAATCTAGGTCACCATTACCCAAGGATGCCTCCAGCCGCGTTGATGGGGTTGGTGCCACCGTGCAGATTCACAATGAGGAAAATAGTGAAAGAAAGGAGGAATTGTATTTTCAGTTGTAAGACAAGGAGAAAGGCCGGGCCATCGCTACCACTGGTTGCCATGGAAAAAGGTACCATCACTTTAGTTGCCCCGAGCGAAGTGCTAAGACCAACCGCCAGTTGCATTCCGATCCCCAGTTTGTTTCTCACATATTTGACCTCTATACGAGAGTCTAGCAAATCCTGGTTTCTATGATGCAAAAGTTTCAGTGCTATCAGGTGCAATATTGGCATAATAGAGGTGCAACCAGGCATCACAAGATGTTTACCATCGGGTACACGAAATAAACAAACAATATGTTCCTTTGCAACGGCTTAATCCATAGTCGATAAATTTTGAGATCTTGATTCGATAAATCTCTCTGCACCACTGTTATTATGAATGGATTCTGTACTTAATGATGTAGTCAAGGTCTAAAATTGCTGTGGGTTTTTACAATTGAAGCGGTAACCAAGCATCGGTCGCATTTTTCTTATGTATTCGATAACATGTGTCATAAACTCCACCAACACCACAACCCAACACCAATAGTTCAACCCAATTTTCGAATAACGTCGATAGAAATAAACACCATCTATACGCACAATACGTACAACATGAACCCAACCTGATAGTCCTAAATAACGGAAAGAAGATAATTCAATGAAGTTCAAATCATATACCCTATACTTATTCATAGTTCGGAACTTCATTTGTCCGCAAACCACAGAATGGTCGTGTGAGTAGGCACTTTGGGGTGATATCTGAACCATGTCTCACCAAATTGAGCCTAGTTCCTGTCCAATTCTCCCTCATCACATTGAGCAAAGCTAGCTTCAACAAGTCCCTCATACAGTTACTAATCATTAAAGAATTTGAATCACCCAAAACCCCTCTTGACCGCCTCGCCCTAGACTGCATCTTGTGTCCTGGGCTTCAACAATCCTCTCGGTGCTCCCAGCCATTTTCGTCAACTCATGTTAAACTGTAATGTCATTGCGTAGGATATATGAAATAGTATAGTCGTGTCTTCCTACGTACTCGTTATGCTATAATAGCGCCGATACTGAAATGAATGAGTACCCACAGTAGCAATTTTTCCGTTGCTGTTATTGTGGATCGAAACCACTACCAAGATGGATACCGAGAGCATACCTACTTCAATGATGGCAGCTAATAATAGATGCAGGTTCTAAGTTTAGGTGCGGAGATGGAATCTAATCTGGCTTCTTAGTTTAGTGTTTGCAAGGGCAGTTTGACTAGCGATTGTGAATACCAGATTATTTGCAATTACGGAATCATTGCTCCAGGGCCACAACGAACTAGACTGCTCCTTATTCACCGGAGAAGCCAATACTGCGAAGAATGTTTTCCTCAATCCACGTTAGTGGGCGGAGTGAAACATCTTTAGCAATGGTTACTGAATTGAATGTCGGGGCTAGAAGACGGTCTCACTTGCTCGGGCCCTCGCCCCCGACGGGCCAGCGGCACCAGCCATCTCCTGGGCAGCCGACTTCCTGTCAATTCCAACAGCACCTCTGGAATTTGGTACAATCTTGGTAAGCGAATCGCTGTAAGTCCCTTGCCAGGGGAGGAATTCCTCGTGGCGCTCAAGACGGTGGGCTGCTCTAGTTGTGGGCTGAGACAAACCAGGGGCAGTTGGGTAAACTCCAGACGACGCGCATTCTTCGCTATCGACAGGACGCGCCACTGTCTCAGCCCGCATAGCATACTGGCGCTTCAGCTATCGAACTTGGTGCGTCTGCCAAAGGGATGCCGAAGGGCTGGGCCTATACTGACAACAACACAGCAATGCAAGATCATGGGATATCTCACAATGTATAAAGGAGAGGCCTTTGTCCTTCCAACTCAACACTTCCCTCCTCATCACTCTCAATTCATTCTTTGCAAGCCTCGATTCAATCGCTCACTTTCCGAGAGCTGCTTTCCAGTCCTTTAAACCCAAGTCACTCGTTCATCACCATCATCAAGATGCGTTACTCTACCGTCCTCGCCCTCGCCATGGGCAACCTGGTCGCTGCCCAGACCCCTGTGGCTATGGAGACTCCCGGAAGCACTCCCGCTGGAACTCCCACCAGCGCTGCTGAGACTCCCACCTCGACCCCCGGCGGCACTGGCAACCTCAAGGACTGGCGCTACGTCGGCTGCCTTTCCTCCGAGGATGGCTTCCCCGACTTCTCCCTTGTCGACACCTCTGCCGACAACTCCGTTGATGTCTGCGCCGGCAAGTGTGAGGGTTCGCGATACTTCGCTACCCACGACGAGTGAGTCCCCCTCCCATTGATTCATGATATCCAGAGTTAACTGACAATCGATAGGGACTGCTACTGTGGAGAGGACCTCAACGAGTCCACCACCTCCAACGTTGGCAGCGACAAGTGCAACATCGCCTGCCCTGGTGACCCTGCTCAGGCTTGCGGTGGCAACCTTGGAGGCGCCGCTCGCATGCTCCGCCGCCAGAATGTCTCCCCCAACATTCTCCTCTCCGTCTACATCTCGGTCACCGCTGGCGAGAACACTGCCACCGTCACCAGGACCGTCCCTGGCAACGTTGTCACTGAGACTGCCACCGTCACTGCCGCCGACGGCACCGTCGAGACCGTGACCAACACCCTCATTGCCGTCCCCACCGGCGTTGTCATTGTCTGCTACGGCGACTTCTGTGCTCCCCAGCACCACTGCCCCGTCTGCACCAACTGGCAGGTTGTCTGCCGTGATGGTTCTTGCTGCCCCGAGGAGTGCCACGGCGACGACTGGGACAGACTCGTCATCTGCGAGGGTGACAACTGCCACTACTCCGAGGGTAACTGCGACCAGAAGATCACCTGCCACGGCGAGAGCTGCACCATGGAGGAGAAGCACAACGACGGCGAGAAGAAGTTCTGCTGCAACGGCGACGAGTGCCACCACGAGACCTGCTCCGGTGATGAGTGCGGCAAGAAGTACCTCTGCGACGGTGATGACTGCGACGAAGCCATCCTTTGCAAGGGTGACACCTGCCCTGCTCCCAAGCCCAACACTCCCACTCCCGGCAAGATCGTCTACGTCCCCGAGGGCGGTCACCCCGAGGTTGGTCACTCCCAGTCCTGGGTCCCCCAGGGCAACTCCTGCCCCGGCGGTGAGAGCTGCCCTCCTGCCGGCACCCCTACTCCCGTCGCCTCCAGCGCTGGCCAGAAGGCCGCAGCTGGTCTCGCCGCCCTCCTGGCTGGCGCTGTCTTTGCTCTGTAAGCGTGCTCAGGGCTGAGGTTGAGTTCGCGAGCGCTCAACTGAGGAGCGATTCATTTCATGCCGAGCCTGGAGTGGTAATGTCCCAACACCTAGTGACGGGTTGGCAATGTCATCATTAATGATGTAATTATTGTTTAGACTTGGTAGTAATGGAGTTTTTTTTATTCTATAACATTGTTGATTCCGATATCGAGCATGTGGCACTGCTTGTATGAGGATGGGATTCTTGTTTCTGCGACGATCTGGGCTACTCAGCCTATGATTGACTCCGAGCAGTACTTAATTTATTAGCATACCATTCTTGTAGAAAGATTCAAAACTTCTCTTTTACAAGTCTTTCGTCAAACAGAGCCATGTGTTGATAAGCAGCTAAAGGATACTAACAATCATTTTACAAGTGTACGTTCCCATTCTCTTCAAAATATTTCCCATAGTAACCGTGTCATAAGTAACGCGGGGTCGTCCTATGGATCCCTTAAGCATATACCAAGGTGCGGAAAGGAATTAAACTGGGCCAAGGAACCCCTCAACTATTATCTTACTCCGATTGGTAACATGCGGCGATTTCCCTTAATGACTAGGTTACCCCGGGACACAGTATTTCGTTGGCGATAAGATAATTACGACCACAGCCTCCTCTCCCAGGAATGACGTCTCTCGCCAGGGGAGTAAGAGCGCCATAGGCTTGTTGGCTATGCTGACAAAGTGCAGCTGTAAGCCGTCGTATCATTTGCACATGGATGAAAGAGCTCCTCGCTGTGGACCCAACCCCGCATGGAGGATGCCAACAGTGTGATGTATCAATACGAATTTGTTCCGACTGCGCATACAGACCCCGAGGAACGGCCGTTTCCCAAAGCTCAGCCACTCGTCCAAACGGGGTGTAACCCTCGATGTTGCACTGTCGCCATGTGATAATCGGACTGTGGCTGGCAGACTGGCACCCAAGAAGTGTCAACGCACGTTCTTCTTGGCAGTTACCAACCTCTTTGCCAAGATTTTACCACCTTAATTCATGGTCGGTCAATCCGTCTCAACGGTTTTTAATGTTCTCACAAACCAAACCCAACCGCAGTAACTCCGTGGGCTTGGGCCATCATCATGCAAGGGGCAGCTGAGGTTCACTTCGGCTCGTAAACGCTCCGATAGCCGTGTTGCCAACCCCAAGTACCATGTACGACAGATGCTTCCTACTAGGATTGAATACGGTCGGAGCTAGCATCAGCTGCGAGGATGCACGTGGTTGGATATAGCGTAAAATAACGTAAACTGTCTAGAGTTGATGAGCAGGTTTCCTTGGCTTGTTTTGCAGGTGGTACCGGGCACCTCAGCTCCGATTTGTCGTTAAACGTCCGACATCATACAGATGAATATTGACTGCCTGGCGGTGAATAACAAGCACAATGTCGCATATGCATGTGCCGTATATCCGTTGCGGCACATTGCGTCATGCGGAGAGATGGACAAAGCAGCAAGCACCTCAGCGGCTTGCGTGCTTTGGGGAAAAGGAATTACAATCAACCAACATGAACTAACAGCAGTCGGCCAAACCGGGCAATTTCCCTCATGGAGGGCGAGCGAGACTTTGAGAACCAGTTTCCTCCACGGTGGTGCCGACGATGCGAACATTGATCACAACTCACAGGGTTTCAGTTTAGGTGATCGGGCTACTACCTGCAGGAGTCCTGATGCATTTCCAAAAAATGCGCCTGGAGAACCATGGAAGCTGGTGCTGCGATGATACCAACTGCATGGTTTTAGTCACCAAGCGCCGATCGCCTCAATACCACGTGTGTGGTGAGTGTTCGCAATGCCAGAGCATCAATACGCCTGGTCGTACTTGTACGTCCGACGTCATGCTCCAGTGTAAGCTGATGGCAATGCTGTTTTTTTTTTTTAATCCTTGCCCGCAGTGGATATTGAAAGCCAGAGGTCGTGTTTCACTGGGGGTCTGCCGACCAGGGCCAGGACCGTGGCCTCTCAATCCCGCTATAATTCGATCAGTAACCTCCGAAGCCTTGCCCCGGCTCTTGTCAGCTCAATTGCTACGTTGTTTCTGCGGGGATTCCATGCATGTAGCTGCATGCAAATCGACGAACAAGGTCAAGTCGCAACTCGTCTAAACAGGAATTCAACAGAGAATCTGGCCGACCGGTCAGCGGGGTTTCGGACCCGGCGAGCGACAAGTTCTCGGCAGTTGCGGCATACAAAGACCTCCCCTTTCCGTATTGGACCAAGAATCGATGTACGGTGAGCAGCGAAAAAAGGGAAGGATAGTGCAAATTTGAGGTTTCAGCGCTCAAGCTAAGATTTCGGAATTATGGCCGCGGACTTGGTCGACTCGGTCAATTAAGAACTTCTTGGGACTAACAGTCGCGTGGTGAGGGGCCTGTCCTTTGTACGAAGTGGTCCGCCAAGCATTTTTTCTGAATCGGAAAATACGGTCCCCGTTGTATTCCCAGACATTCTGTTCTCCCAGTGGCTGCGTCGGAACAGGACGAGAGGGAAATTCTGGGGCCCGGTGTCTTGGAGCGTTGGCACTAGTCAGGCACGCTGCTCCATGGGGTCATTCTTGGTGACGTCGCGACTCGAGCCAAGGGCCTTCGGAGATGTGCATCGTTTCCGACAAACTTGCCGTTAAACCCGGGAGACGTCGAGCTGATACGCAGCCAGAGCTGACTACTGTACGGGCACCTGGGGCCGTGTTGCAGCAGCAGCAGCATCAGTCGCAGCAGTAGTGGGCGGGAGGGTGAAGATCGAAATTTGGAGGCTGAAACTAGAGCCAAGTTGATTTAAGCATTTAGCGTAGGCGGATCCGCTAGGAAAATTTGAGAGCTCTTGGCTGGGGGAAAGTGGTTTCTGCTCCCATGTCCATTCGGGGAACCAAGTCGTCCCGCCGGGCAAAAAGCAACACCACGGGCGATTGAGTTACGCGGCAGAGACCAGGTTCCCCGTCTTAGCTTGAGTGTCCAGTCGACTTACATGGCGATTGCCACAGCCACACGAGATAGTCTTATCGGGCCTGGCATTGGGCACTGGGGCCTCGCACACCATCTCCCTCCGGCCCGTCTTGGCGTGCTATTAATGTGAAGAGCGACCATGCGAGCTGAGCAAGAAGCAAGCCAGTAAAAAGCAACACATGTCATCCGACCGGCGCTGTTGGGATTCAACCCCTTGCCGATGTGTTGGACGATCCCAGTATGCATGCATGTAACCGTAAGCCAGAGAGTTGAAATGATTATCCGATACCCATCGTGATGGGGACATCGCGCGATACTGGTGCCAATGGGAGTTCGTCTCAATTATCTTATCGCCTGCATGTCTCGCTCCTCAACATCGAAACGGGAACATCGTGCAGCCATGAACCGCACCATATGGCCGCCGATCCTGGTTGGTAAGCGAGCAGGACATACAGCGGGACACCGGATATGGCTGCAGATGGCTGCGTCAACTGCTCCGTCGCCGCTGCCATCCCCTCTCTGACGGAATACAGGCGCATCTTGGCAGTCTAGCACGATGCAGGCTGGGATGAAAAATTGGAAAAGGAGAGCTCATCGTGATTTTGCATATATAAGTATGTAGATGGGAAGCTTCAATCTGCTCCCTCCGATATCATCAAGCATCATACACTCTTACTTCACACACTCTCTCACCCTCTTTGTAAACATTATCTTACCAATTTACAATTACCTATTTGCAAACATGCTCTCTCATTACCTCCTCGCTGCTTTGGCCGCCGTGGCTGCGGCCTCGCCCATCGAAAAGGCTCACCAGCGCCGACAGAACGTCCCCGTTGGCAGCATCATCAACAGCTGCACTGTCGCCAACACGATTGCCGTGGCCTTTGACGATGGCCCATACGCATACACTGATCAGATCCTCAACTCCCTTTCTGGCACAGGCATCAAGGCTACCTTCTTCGTCAATGGCGCAAACTATGCATCCATCTACGATTACAGCGCGACTGTCCAGCGCATGATCAATGAAGGTCACCAAGTTGGCTCCCACACGTGAGTAAAGTCTCAATTGGCTACATCAAGTATTCCTATCGAACATTTGTACTAACCCGAGACTCATAGTTGGAGCCATGCCGACCTTGCTACATTGTCTGCCGCCGACATCACATCGCAGATGACACAGGTCGAGGATGCTCTCGTTAGCATCATCGGCAAGTTCCCAACATACATGCGACCACCCTACTTCAGCACCAATGACGTTGCCCTACAGACCCTGGGAGGTCTAGGTTATCACGTCATCCAGGCCGACATTGACACCCAGGACTGGGCAAACGACGACCCCAGCGCCATCCAGACCAGTGTAGGCATCTTCAATGATGCTGTGAGCAACGGCGGCTCCATTGTTCTGGCACACGACGTCCATGCCAACACCGCCAACACTCTGGTTCCGGCCATGATTGCCACTATTCAGGAGCGTGGATTGCAAGGTAAGATATTCTTCTGGTCTCAGAAACACCCCTATATACGATGAAACTAACGTGGCAACAGGTGTGACCGTGGGAGAGTGTCTTGGTGACGCCGCCGACAACTGGTACCGCACCTCGCGATAATCGGCTTCGCATTATTTTAGACACGTATATGTCTTCGCTTCAAGTTTCATTTGTTTCCGGTAGATAGTAATGCGCTACGAGGAGGACTTAATAACGCATGAGCCCGCCAACAGAACAAAAGTCTTTTGTGGTCCAATGAATAGACCTATAACGGATGCTTTTTCTTGGGCAAATATCTTATGTACAAGATTCACTTCTATTATATACATACATAGCATTCTGGACCTCTTAATAGGTTCAGACACACACCATTAATGACAGTATGACTTTTTTTCAGCATATTTCTTTTATTAGTGACAAGTGATGCTAGTAGTGACAAAAAAGGATACTCAGATTGATACCATATTTTTAATAATACCCAAATCCCTGCTTTAATACTCATTTTAGTTTTCGATATCGAATGCATGCTTGATGTATTCGGAAAGTTGGTCTCCAATATGCCCTATCTTCCTAGCGCCCGCCTCATCGCCAACAGGTATGACTCTTACCTCACATTCTTTTGCATATGCCACGTAAACAAGTGCAAGCACCGCCAACTCGGTGTTTTCCATAATTGGTTGTAGATAAGTAAAAACGAGGTACATTCGCTTATGTCAATGTCACCCTCAATTTAGAATGTTTCATTGCCAAGAAAAAAGTCAATTACCATCTCTTGTCTGTGTTGATCACGCTGATTGGATCTGACACTTGTTCTATTTTTATTCTAGAATCATCCTTCGAACTCGTGCGACGGAATAGAATTGTTCCAGAATCATATAGAGAGGCTACGCCGCAGATGACAATGGCGACATTAGCCGAATCAGAACATTTCCCGACACGATTCAGTCTAGTCCCAAATTTGTGTCTATCCGCTTGGGAAGCATGTATGCTTCTTCCCTAAGTTTTTACATAGTCCTTTGAATAGTTACTAGTTCATTTCTCCTATGCACTATAGTTCCTATCTACTCTATCCATCATATGTTGATCAAATGTGGGTACTATGCTCACACATAATCGGTAGCCTATTATTTACGTCATATATCTGTTTGGATTTTTGCCTTCTCTCAATGAGAGTGGGGTTTGTGTTCGAGAGATAGTGGGTTGAAACAATTACTAAATGTAAATGTTTGGTTCGTCGACCAACAAACACTCTGGGGTCAAGAAAGCGAAACTTAAATGCTCTTTAGGCGATAGTAATGAATATCATCATTAATGAAACAGTTCTTGCCTTGTACTACAGCATTGGCATATTGCAACTTATACATGATTTGAGAAAACAGAGGATTGAGATATGGATAAAAATACAACCATACTTTTATTGAAATCTTGCTTCTTATAAATGATCTACCTGGATCAGCATCATGACTTTAGGGTAGGCCAGGATAACTGACCAAAGGGAAGGTGCCCTAACCGAGATCACAGACCACTATGACATTATGATGTCGACATTCGCACCCCATGAATTATCTATTAGTGATCAATCCGCAGGATCTACGCACGTTTAGACCCTATGTAGTTTAGAAACAAAAAGATCCGCGGCTCGGCCCTCTGAAGGCTTGCGCGGATCCTTGTCCGGGGCCGCGGAAGAAGCCGCATACCACCTATTAGCGAAAGTGATGTATCACTTTGAGGTCGGTGCTCTTCCCAGTGCCCCCAGATTCTATAACTGCCGGATGAAGACTAATGCCAAAAAAATAACTGTGGGTTAGTTCCCAGAGGGACAGTGTGATTGAAGATTGTGACCTGCCTCGCGGCTGTGGGGGCTCAGGACATCGACGTCACACAAGCTCCAGCGTCTGGACAGGCCTGACAGCTCGAGATCATCCGTCCGTCGCCGCATTTGGAGCAATTTCATGTGCCAAGACGCAACTGCAGTTGACGGGAATAAGCACCTTGAACGGAGAATCGGGTCTGCGTCGGCGCAATGAGACCCGGGTGCGTGGGGCCCGGACCAACTCAGACACCGAGATGAGAAGAAAGGGACGATCAGGCAAAAGGACTCAACCGTCTCCGAGCCAAGAGGAATCTTTTTTTAAACTGTGCCGCAGTCAATATACAGGCCACGCAGCCCGGAAGAAAGAGCCGCCCGCGTCCAAGGAACGGTGATCGCCTCCCAAGCGAGGGGAATTAGCCCGTGCAGAATAAGGGCGCCTCAGCCTCACTAAAGTGGGATCCCGGAGGGCTGAGGCCGGGTCGAGACCACCGAGTAAGAGGCGCCGGAGTGGATTGAGGCTTAACGGGCGGGATAAAAGCAAAGAAAAAAGAAGGCGCCCAACCGTGGCCTAGACTCTTGGAACATCTTGTTTAATGCAGGTCATCACCTGCGACCACCGTCGTCGGAATCACGGGCAGCAGTCATGTTGGTGGAAGCCACGACGAGCTCATGACGCCAATGTCTCAGAGGCCATGACTTCCGTAAGCGGTGACTTGCATCCGTGCCGAGATTGAGCATGGCTGCGAACTAATAGAGGTTCTTTTGCACAGCGCACACAGGTTTTTCGACGCGTTTTCGCCTTGACTCCAAGCGAACGCAAGGGTAGCGAGCGACGTTAAGAA
>NAGG01001721.1:0-10934 GCA_003031705.1 Calonectria naviculata
GGCATAGAGGTCGAGCTTGATTGCTTCCCTCCGGGCGTCCAGGATGTCGGCCATTTCGCCGCTGTCCCAGATGCCTTCCCTCAGCCGCAGAGATCGCAACAGCCGGATGCATCTCTCCTGAATGTCAAACTCGGAAGTTGCCGAACACACCATGGCCAGCGTCGAGATAAGGTTCCCGTCGAACAGGTATATGGAGCGGGCCTTCGGCAAGCCTGACGCCAGCGTCTTGGCCCTTCGCAGGATCTCCTCGCAGTCTTCCCGAAAGTATTCATCGCCCAGGGCGTTGGTCCTCCAGAAACCCACCAACATGGACTGCTCCAGGGACGCCGCCCTGGCTTGATGCAGTTCTAGC
This sequence comes from Calonectria naviculata, assembly GCA_003031705.1. Lineage (NCBI taxonomy): Eukaryota > Fungi > Ascomycota > Sordariomycetes > Hypocreales > Nectriaceae > Calonectria > Calonectria naviculata. The sequence goes on from NAGG01001721.1 coordinate 353, forward strand.
TTCGAGCCTTTGCCTCCTCCGCCTTGGTGCTCATTTAATGCGTCAGGTTGAGCACCCCACCCATATAATTGATGCTTCAACTCGGGCAAGCAAGTCGCCCTGGGCGGCATTGGCGGTAAATAAGGTTCTTGAGCGTGGCCGTTGCTAATTTGCACCGTGTTTTCCGAGAAATTCTCAGTCTCGCCTTCGAAGAGGGCACAGTCAAACTGAATGTCGAGGCTGACTGGAGATAACTCGGACTCCCCGGACGTGAGTGCGGTTTCTGACCCGCAACTATCCTGGCCAGCCCACAAGGCGGAATTGAACTCTACCCCTGTGCCGACCCCTGTGTAGACACTCATGTTTTGACTAATTCGTGTGAACATCTCCCCAATCGCCCGAAAAGACCACGACGGTGTCGAGAAGCCCCCGTTATTAGGTGTTGATGCAGAAAATGGGGAGTGCTGAGTACCGGCATGAACATGAGATGTGAAGATGGAGGCAGCGGCCTTCAAATGGCGTAAGGATTCGTCGTAGCCACCGTGGAGGTTTTCGATGCAAATAAAGACGATGCAGCATTTCAAAATCACCTCTATATCGTACGTAGATGATTCGCAGGTAAGCGGCCGAAGGCTCTGTATTGCTTGATTGTATTGTCGAATCGAGTGCGCTTGGAATTCGGAGGTAGTTTCGGGTATCGTCGAAGTAGATCGCAAGCACCGATGCTTGAAGTACTTGTGTGCACTCCCGAGAGCGCAAATGGCGTGTTTGATGGACTCGCTTGAATGAGAGAGTGGTAGGAGATGGATATTCCAGAAGTCCATGGAATCCGGACAGGTTGCGAGTTCTTCGATGACACTAGTCCGTACATAATGGAGAAGATCCTGTTCCCGAGGCGTTGCAGACGTGTTAACAGACAAGGCTGGAAGTATTCCACGGTATGGTGACCCAGAATCACTTCCAATTGGTGACTCTGGCTCGTTGGAACGAGCCGACTTCGACTTCCTCGGCTGGCGAGTGGGATTTGCTTCATATCCCTCACATTGATAGCCATCGGCCAGACATCTGTTGCAATGCGGTTTCCCCTCATCACATTTGAGGTGTCGCGTTCTACCTCCAACGTCAATAAGATATCTAGGTGTAGCATCATGTAACTCACTTGCTAAAGGGACGTTAGCTTAGCACCCCACTCCTCATGAGACTAGACTTACCAAGTTTTGCATCCAGTCCTCACCCTGCGCACACTGGCTCTCGTCCACTTCTTCTTGACGGTTGCCATTGCGGAAGACATGTCTTGAGATTGATGAACGAATACCAAGGCGGCTGTCAATTCGGAATCGGTGGGATTTATGGTTATTCGAGACACTAAAAGTGACAGGGCGCTTGGCCCCAAGATTAGCGACCAAGGAATGAAACGGCTAGCCGGCACATGCCGAGAACCAGGAAGCCAAATGGAACGTGGCAGCCCAGAGTGACCCTGGGTGGTACCAGCATAGCCCGGCCACCACTTCTTCGAGCAGGACTTCGTCGTCTGTGCGATGCGGATGCAGTCTCCGTCCACTCGGCCAGCCCAACAGTGCACCGGCCAAGCGGAGTCAAGGCCGATTCGGTGACATAATTGGCGGCCAAAATGAGGCTAATTTCCAAACCACGGCGAGTCAGCTTGTCATGAGCACAGCCTACCTACAACAGCAGGCTCTGTCAGAACACCTGGGTCGCACCATGTAACACAAAAAGTCAATGTTGGGTTAATATACCATGATCAATCTCCTCCCGAAGAGGCAGGCAAGGTGATGCTTCGATGCGAGCACACTCATCCACACCCTCAAGATCGGCTCGTTCTATGGAGTCTAAGGTATACATGATCTTATGTCTATTAAAAAGTATTCATGTATGATAAAGTTATGATAGTCTAATCCATGTCCGTGGATGCCATCAACTTATCAAGTTACCGATCCGGCCGAACTGGACTAGGGAACAAAATGTCCCACCCATGCTCCCAGTCATTTGCCTGCTTAACCCAGGTTCCTCATTACTCGCTGCCCTAAATGTTACCCCATTTTCTCGTCCCACTAAAGTACGGTCGTTGTGATACAGTACCGGGATTGGTCGAAGTAGCCCACATTTGAACCCTGCATCCTAGTCCTCGCCACCCTCAATGCACCAACCCCTATTCGCAGAAAGGAATAATGATCTGTCAATCCACTTCACTACTAGAAATGTCCAAGTAACACTTAACTAAGTCAATATTATTGCAGAAATGCTAGCCCAAGATACACAGCATATTATAACTCTTGGGAGAATTGGGCGTGCTATTTTTTTTCGACGTCCTCAGATTCAACGGTGCGACGCGAACGAGATACGACTGGCCCCTATTCTTCCCGACGAATGTTTTTATTTTTGTCGGGAATCATTCCAAACTCAACAGAGTGGCCCCATCTTCCACATAAAGCTTGGCGATCCGGGTACAATTTTTAGACGCCGCAAAATAGATCCTTACCGCCGTCTTGACCATTTCTCCTCGGAGTGTTTCTTTTTACAATATTCTGTTCGCTGTGGTTCGTCTCCAGCACCTACTAGCGATACGCCAAGGCAGAGTACGAAAAGGCCTCGGCAGATATGGGTTGTTTCGAAAAGGACTTTTGTTTTGTGGGGTGTGGTGGGTTGATTGTACAGCCACAAACCACCTTAAGAACCATCACTAGTCTCGGCGGCAAACTCGTCATTGGGCCTCGGCTCCCCGGGATGATCTCCTTAAGCGCCTGCATCACCCCGTTTTCATGAACCCCCGTAGCCGATGAACTACACAGTTTCAACCCTAATGTATCTTTGAAGCAAATCTCGCCTCCAGACGCAGGATCCCCTTGAATGGTAGACGCCCAATGTTCCATACAGGGGTCTGGATGCCTCCTAAAGAAGGCTTGGAAGTGTATATTCTGGTCTCATCTCTCGCATTAACTTTGAGATTTTAACCTATATCATGAGTGTGATGAGGGACTTTGAGCCGTTCGGGCCGTCTCCAAACTACCATTTTCGTATTGCCGGTGTGGATGGGATAAGCTCTCTCCAAACTCGGTGCGACAAACTCCAATTGGCTGTGTGCCTGGTCCTCCGAGATTTAAAACTCTCTTCGGCTGCCATTCAAACTCCTCCTGATTCTGGTTCTGAATCTAGATTTACCCCATTTGTCGTTTCGTACTCTGAGGTTGCTGCGGCTCGTCAGGTGGGGTTGGCTTCGCCACAGCCACAACGGTGATAATCGGCTAACGGTAGAGCAGGCACGGGGCATTGTCCTGATTGAGTATAAGTATCATAAAAATCAAGTAAAGCAAAAAGGAAACGTCAAGTTAGGGGTAAACTAATGAATGTACTGCATTTCGGTTTGAGACAATGTGGCTGTGCCTCTGGTACGTTGGAAGCTCAGGGGACGTCCGTATTTTTCGTCCATGTGTGCCGCTTTTTCCATGCCCAGAAACATCATATCGGGAGGACTCCCTATTGGAGCCTTTGGGTTTTATTATCACCGCAGCTGTAGCTGGCGGTTAAAATGCCGACATGGACCCGATGACGCGTCGCATTAGCATAAAGGAGGAATCATGACACCCGGATAGCGAGTCGAAGGATGTTCTGGGGCGAATTTACCAGTAGAAATGCCTATTAAGACAAACAATAAAGGAAATTCAATGAGATGGAGTCCCGTAAACGACTTTCAATTAGTTAAACTTGGAGAGTAGATATCAATCGGTAACAATGTGAGTTGCACTTTCGGTCCGGCGACTTCATAGGTTTGGCTTACTCTACTTTTCCCGCCAGTTTTCGACGCGTCTCCACTCACTACTATCTTCAGTAGATATGCAGCTATAGTTGTCGTCGAACTTTTGTTCTTTGCTTGGGGAGATTTGCAACTCGTTGAAATCAAGGGTTTGGGAGAGTGATTTACACGATGATTACAGAAGGCACTAGACGAAATTCTGTGTCAAGCAGCCCAGAGTCATTGCTGGTGTTTTACAATACTCCTTGTCCGTGCTTACTTCTAGTCCAGTGCCACGTGTACCGGGGCTTTGTCGGCCAAGGAGTGATTTACGGGTCTGCCTGATCCAAGGGGAGAGCAGCGTACTCTTCATGCTTTGCGGCTTCTACGCCTGTAAGGAGCCCTGTCGACTCCCACGATGAGACTTGTGCATCAGATTATCTGCCAGGACATTTTTCTCGTGGTCGTCTACAAGAAGGGCAATATCTCGAGGCCCTCTATTTTTCTCATGGCTCTCTTGTGTACTCATCGTTAGAGTAATCGTTGCACGGCATTGGTAATTGCCACTGCTGATGCTATAGCAAGCTTCTTCCAATTGTCTGCTGGAATCTCGGTTGTTGGTCGTTGTATTCCGGTTATGCCAGCAGCGTATGACCATCCGAACCGAACCCCACAGTCAAGGAATGCCCTGGTCGTTATGAAACGGGGCCTCACGCCCTATCAAGACGACGTACCAACAGAACACCCTGCACAGTGTTAGTTTTTGGGCCAGTACTTTGACGACCCCAGGAAAAGCGCGGAGCACTCTTTGGAAGGGTCGTGTGATCCAGAAGCCCAAACATCTGGCATCGCTAATCTTAGATCCAATACTCGTCTCTACCAATGTTGTCATGTGCTCCTCCGCGAAGGCTAAGCCAGCTGGCGCGAATACAACAAAGACATGCAAAGTTGATTTGATATGCCTGCATACTTGTTGGTGAAATTAGACCGTTTAGTTAAATCGTAGGATCGACGGGAGCATGAGGAAGTAGTACCAACATCTGTCAGATTAAGTACATTTTACCCCGAGATGCGAGGCAGTGATTATAGATCCCACTAACTAAAATAGGATAAAGCCAAGTATGTAAATACAATACAATTAAACCTGATGCCTTGAAAAAGGACCCCCTTGCATAAAATGGTTTCCCCCGGTATTCCGTTCAACAGTCATTATACTCGTTTCAACATCGAACCGACTCATTTCATCGCCCCATTGATGTACGCTTTCATCCCCTCGTCCACAAGACTCTGAGACAAGTGTTGGTGTATCATGTTAATGTACCTGCTGNNCTGCTGGAAAATGGCATCAACAACCTGTGGCTCTCGAGCATGCCCTCGTCGTATAGCTCCCACTCCTCCCCCACTTCGGTGGCTGAACTAGACCCCGACGTACCCTCGGAGTGTGCTGGAGACGATGTATCTCGCCGTATACGGACAGTCCACTGCGACCAGATAATGTTGCCGTTGGGGGCGGAAACGCGAAGGCGTACGCCATTGGGCACACGCCGGTACACGGCGGGCCACTGTTGGGGCGCTATTAGACCGGGGACCAGCTCGTATCGCTCCAGGACGTGGTACGTGCGCACTGTGTCGTCCCACGGGCCTATGAATGCATCGCTGGCGAGCTCTCTCGGCAGAGTCGGGATCTCAGTGTAGCTGGTTATGGAGATGTTGTGGTCCAGCGTTGGGATGTAGCTCTGAAGCCAGTCAAGGAACAGGTGAGGCGGCAGGGCGCTCGGAAGGGGAAAGGTGAATGAGAACCGATGTTGTTCCCGCATTAGTCTCTTGGTAGTGGAGTGCTATTGGCTGTCTGTGCGTGCAAGACGTGCTTGGAGAGCTGGGATCGGCCGCCTCCAGTTTTCAGAAAAGCTGCGTTGTTCGATGCTAGAAGCGGCGAGCCATTTCTTTTCAACTTTATTAATTGGTGTTTTTCACCCGCCAGAGGGCGACAAAAGCGCTAGCCAGTTAAAGTAAGGACTGATCTTCCAGAGGGCTAACAATTTCGGTCGAATCTCTGAATGGCTCTTGAAATGAAAGCGGAGAGACGAGAGACACGGGGGCCGGGTTGGAGACTGCCCCATTAGGTATGGTCTGATGGCTAGCGCAGGCGCTATGCAAAGAATTCCAAATCTTCAGGTCGCGGGTAGCCCGAATTAGAAGCGGTGTTATCTAATAATCCACGTGAATCCCGCCTTTTTGAGGCGTGACTGCATCGGAGGATTCGATTGAGATATACCACCAACCACGGCGCGCATGTATATGCGTGCATGAGGCAAGGCTCTTGGCTATCATCATACATATTCAATACAGTGAGCTTTGGAAATTGCCAGTGGCGTACCAACATTGAAGTTTTCGCGATTGTTAAGGTAATAACTATGTAATATTTGAAGTCTTGGGGGAAGCCTCGAGCGGAACCTTATGATAGGCTCCATTTGTTCCACTGATCATGTAAGCATAATTCATTTTTTGTGGACTTTCGAAGGGATCAGACAACAACAGAAGATGGCTTAGAGAGCGGTTCAAGGTGGACCAGATCTACCTACCCTAACTTTGTTCAGTGGGTGCGTACGCAACTACCGAATAACGGCATGCAGAGCATAGGGCAGAATCTAGATCTCAAAAGGGTAGCGTAATAGAATGCAAGCACATTAAATCCGGGACGAGCGAGTTGTGTGGGCGGAAAGAACAGCTACTGGTCATACGCATGAGTAGAAGCTTAAAATAAGGTGCGGCTAAAGAGCATGGATCATACTCGGCTCGCGGCTGTAGCCTTCTGAAGTGAACGGGTATCTTGGCATTATAATGAAAAAGCTCAATGCTTTTATTAGATGGCCTGGACTGTCATCATTTGAAGATGGGTGGTCAGCATCATCTTACTTGGCATGACCCTTGCCCAACCTTGACCCACTGGTGATCTTTTTGGCTCAGCTCCACTCATCTCTGTCCCTCATTATTAATCATAGAGCCGGTCTTTCTGTAGTCGCTGCACTGGTACATTTGCAGCGAATGCGATGTGTCCCGTCTCACACCCTACATTGACATCCCCGAGAGTTACTCGAATGTCCCTCAAAGCTCTAGCTCTCTCCAGCCCATCCATATACGATGCTTGGTTTGACACTGCAAACGAAGCATCTCTTGTATGCGATGACACATAGCCCAAAACATCTGGCGCAAGTGTCGCTCTCATCAGAACTAGAGAAATTGTCCCCGCGATTAGTAGAAGACTGGATACGACAATTAAGAAGGCTGCGAATGTCATATTGCAAACATACTGCTCGCCGTCTACACTCGTCATTGCTGCACGGCTAGTGTTGAAGCCGATTGTTGGCCCATACATGGAATCTGTGATGTTATCGTACCGACTCATATTGGTGCTTAAATTTCCAAAGAGGTACTCGGCTCCAAACGTAGACTGCCAATAAGTATTGAATAGTATTTCGAAATTTCTACTAATTTTTGGTAACGAGACCTGTGAGAGGTTGGCAAATTTGTTGTAACCTGTAGCGACGTAGTTATTATTAGGATCCTCAAGCCACATTTCTGTTAATGAGCTGCCGACTTTGGTACCGTGACTCTGAGCACCGATTGTTGCCAACGGTAAGTAGTAAAAGCCGTGTGATATTTTTAGATAGTCATTGTCCCACCATAGTCCGAGGTCGACGGTGAGGTTCTTCATGGCAGACACTTGGCACGACTGGTCGATGCAAACGACGGATGACTCCACGTCCCGAGGTGCCAATGAACATTTAACAACACTAACGTCGTCGTAGTGGTCTTCTTTGTTTAAAGATGTTATGTTGAATGATAAAATGGTGTCGTTTTCTCGGGACGGTTTTGGCAAACCGCCGTCTTGAATTACAAAAGTTCCCCCTTGACTATAAATAAAATAGCCAGTACCGACTCCAGATGAAGTGTTTTTAAATATTGAACTGTTGGCCATATCCATGGATTCATAGCAATTGATAGCGAGATACCTGCTGACCATGTTGAACGATATATTCCCGTTAATGGGGATACCGGCAATAGGAATACCAAGCATTGACGAGTAGGGAATTTCTTGACCATGATTGATCGTTGTCCATGATCTGTTCTTTGTGTGAAGTTGTGATTCCAGAGAATCTAGCGCGGGTATCTTGACGTTTCCATACAAGTCCTGGGTAGAATTTTGCTTCATCCGAGAGGTCGTAATGGTGGTCATGTAAATCGCGGCATATGAAGGCCATGCCATTACGGCGCTAGTTGCTCCCTCCATTGAGGTCATGTAGGATGCTTCGATAGGAAGATACCGAATAGTGCCATTCGCAGAAATTATTCTCGGAGTGACCTCCAGTAGTCGAAGCGCTGACTGGCCTCCGAGCGGCGATAGCGCCCACACCAAGATCATGCCGATGCCGAGGAGACATTGGCCTCGCAATGCCAGCTGCCTCTCAATGGCAGTAAAAAGAGACTGCGATCCAATAAGGCGTTCAAGTGTCTAAGAAGGTCAGTCTGGGGTTGTGATAACGTCAAATAATGGCCATACCCCCAACTTGATTCCACGTTCAGCACCAAATAAACCCAGGCTTCTGAAGAACCTTCCAACAATCGCTGCAAAAATAATGGGAAATACGGTGGGGGATAATGAAATAGCGCTCTGCACTGTACGTCCGGTTTGCGAGGTCTGCTTCTTATCTAGCGACGAGGCAGTTGCGGCGAGGGCTGCAGTACGGCTGTTGATCAGCAACAAGGCCCAGACTCGACTTTTACAAGGATGAAATACCAATAAATAACACAGGGAAGATGGTGAGCAAGATTTGTAACGAATATGCGAGATACTGGCCACGCCTAAGTCTTTGTGGTCTTTGTGTAGACAGTTTGCTCGGATCATTTATTGATTTTGTAGTTGAACGCGGCGCAGAGCTTGTTTGGCCATCATCTATTTCGGCGAGGTCGCATTCGTGCGGCCTTTCCACTAGCTCGTAGCCCCGGTTGGTGGTCTCCATATTCTTTACTCTCGCGCCGGAAGCTTCGGAGACATACGGTGGTAGTATTTCGACAGCATTCTGATCGAGACAAGAAGCATGAATTTTTTATTCAGGTTTTACGCCGACTTATGTTTGCCGACTTGTGTCTGTTTCAGTTGGTGGTGGAGACGGTCGAGGGAGGATCAATTATCCTTGAACCCAGGGCGGCTATGTCTCAGGCCTCTGAATCCTACTGCTGCGCCAGGGCTCTTGATTCGCGATTACTACCCTGATTCACTATATTATCACATTATGAGACGCGCGCTAAGCCTGTCGGCACCATCCTTACCGGCATCTTTGCCGGTGCTCACCAATAACAGAGCTCTCCAGAATTCAGCTACTCCACGCAGCCAATCTGATAAAACACTGATTGAAGCGCAGCGTTTAACCTCCTGTTACATTGCATAGTGGGGAGACATTATGAATCTGCCCAGTAGGGCTGAGTTCCTGTACTCGTACGAGACGGGGCCAAGTGTTCACCCCTACTGCGCAATGGTCACCTATTTGGGCAAAATGTGAATACGAACACCGCCAAATCTAATTATAACGCGAAACACAAAAATACGCCAATTAGCACCGTTTATCGTTTCTGCGACCTCTTCGCTCTCGGGCTCAACTTCTGCTCAGCTGTGCATCGGCTCGTATCAGTGGTGTCAACGATGACATTGATTTTATCTTGTCCAACCCAACGCATTGGATTTATCCCGCTTTCAATATGCTCAGCTTCTCCATTCATCATCCTTCTCTCGTGGGTGCCGGGGTAACAGACCACGTCTGTCCCGTAAACAGAAGCTGCCCGTCTTGTCTCAGTTGTTCCGGGTCGGAATAAATGCAAAGGCTAATCCTATCGCTATTCAGCCAAAATACACGGAAGATCATGTAAACTTCAGAGCGATATTCGTTGTGGTGGATGCGTCCCATCTGCCTCAAGTTAGCCTCTCGTAAAACAATCTCGCCTGAAACACTTACAAGCTGGTATTGATTGCCACTCATGTAAAAGGGAGTACTGCAGGGCCCGGTCGTGGTCTTGACCTCTATGTAATATTTGGGTCGCGCTCCATGCCATTCATCATGATCAAGATAGCCACAGCCAATCAAGGTATCTGTGAACTGCCCGGAGAAATCGGTATAAACCAAATCTGCCGTCTCTCTTCTGTTCCATTCGCTCATATTCGTGTAGCCCGGGTGGATTGTCACATACTTCCTAATCGTGCTTTGCCAATTTCCACGGTCCCAGCCTGGCATCTCAAGTTGGGACAATAGCTCGAAAACCTAAGCGAAAATCTCCGTCAGCCAGGAAACTCATGTAGTTCATGTCGTTCTACTCACATATAACTCTCCTGCTGCCCCAATCTTCTTGTCACGCTCTAGTTGGGTAGTGGAGCGAAATCTGCCCAGGAAGTCCTCTCCGTCAAAACTTTCATATGCATCTGCACTTGCACCGTCGCCGGATAGAGCTTCTCGCATATCACTCATATCAAATGCCCCTCTAGACGGGAATGCGGCTCTCCGGGCCTTTTCGACGACTCTGTCCAGGATCGCCCGATATTGCACGGCCTCTGAAGATTGAATTTCATGTCCCGTGGCCATGATCGGTCGCAAATGCTCGGGAATCCGAGAGCTCGAAATGTTTAGTGATTGTGACGCCTGCTCAAGTAGCACTGGTTGCGAGATGTTTTCTCTGTCTCTAGGACGTGACTGATGCGAAATGCTGCTTTGCTGGGAAACAACCTCAACTACAGTTTCCATAATGCTCTCCTCGCGTTCAAGACTGGATGATCTATCATATGGAGATGGACTCCCATTTGAC
>NAGG01001722.1:0-12191 GCA_003031705.1 Calonectria naviculata
TTCAATTTCGCCTGGCGCCCGAGTCTCTTCCCTTCCACCCTCGGGCGCCCCATCTCAGCTTGGTCCTCACCCCATTTGGCTCGCCAGAGCCTTTTTGTCGGACCTTCGCCTCTTCTCATCTGTTGTACTTCAGCCTTGCCCGTCCCTCTTGCTCCTCCTTTCCTCCTCTCGCCTGTGTGATTGCGCGAGACTGTGCTTGTCTGGAAAGTGTGTGCAGACGCTACCGCAGCACATAATAATAATAACAGCACCATCGCCGCGGGCGCCCCAATCCCTTTCTGCCTCTCTCCGTCCCCCTACAGCAGTAGTCCGCACTGCGCCTGCGCGTCCCGCTCCTCATCCACTCAGGAGTCACCGCACCACCGCCTGAGTACTAGAGGAGAAAAAAAAAAACAGCGACAGCAACCGACAAATCGCACGTCGCCGACCGGAATTCCACGCACCATGAGATAGGAGAGTCGAACCTGGTTCCATTGGTACTTTTCCAGGTTCTCATCCCACCTCCACCGCCCGTCCGCCTCGATTCGCCCACCGCGTTTTTGCCCGGCGCCGCGTTCCCCCAACAGCTCGACGTCCAAATCCGCCAGATATATTGTCCTGCATAATCACGTCGCCGCCTTGATTTCTGGCGCGTTTTCGTCACATTTTTTTTTTCTTCGCTCGACAACCTCGCCCTTGTCCGCGATTCTTGCCTGACCAACTCGTGTCGCCCGGTTTTCAACGCGTCTGAGCGTGATAAGATGTCGACTGCCTTTCAAACGGCCCCCCATCAGCACACCGCTCTGGCGTCGTCTCCCCTGGCCTCGCCCTCGAGCCGCCAGTACCGCCCACCACCTTCAGCGTCCCGGGAGCCATACAATGCTCATCAGAATTCGACAGCTACCTCATCATCCAGACGCCCCCCATCCCGCAAGACGAGCGACAGCGCACCCTCGCCCACCTATCACCTTACTCCTGGCCTAGGAAACCAACCCGTGGCTGCGGAGCAGCAACACCCGAACTCATCCGAGAACCAAACGAACATGCCTCCTGTTGCACCTCCGAGGGCCTCGTCGAGTCATCAGAGTACCACGCGAAGAGCAACATATTCCAACGAGAGGATGTCTAACTCGCCTAGACATGGACAAGCGGAGACGCCACGATCTGGGTCGCGCGGCAATCCCAGCACGGCCACAGAGAATGGCTATCAGAATAGAAAGGCCCATGGGGCCCAAGACTCCCCAGCCCGAACAGGCAGCCGAGATGGCAGATCGAGCACGACTACTGTGCCCATACGCTCAGCCCACAGCACCCCCTCAAAACCCACCCAGGAAGCCACTGATAATCTCTCCAAGGCCATTGCTGCCACGGACGATGTGAACGGTCGTGACCGCAACCACCTGGTTCAGGCCGGCGACGCTGCACCACCCCCCGTCTCCGCCGGTGAGGAGAGACGAGGTGGCAGGAGCCGACATGACCAGAGCCGCAATCAGAAAGGAAACACTAAATTTGGCGACTTCATTCTGGGCAACACAATTGGAGAGGGTGAATTTGGCAAGGTCAAGCTAGGCTGGAAACAAGACAGCAGCGTGCAGGTACGTCGTCATTTCTTTCGCTTCGTCACTGACAGGTCGAAATCTGGATGCTAACTATTTGTAGGTTGCTATCAAGCTCATTAAGAGGGACAGCGTCGGCAGCAACCCGTCTCGCTTTGCTAAGATATACCGCGAAGTTGCCATCCTGCGCGGTATCCAGCACCCAAACATTGTCCGCCTCATTGACAAGGTTGAGACCGACCGACACATTGGTATCATTCTCGAATATGCTTCCGGTGGCGAACTATTTGATTACATTCTTAACCATCGATATCTGAAGGATCATTCAGCTCGCCGCTTGTTTGCTCAGCTTGTGTCCGGTGTTGGTTACTTGCACAAAAAGGGAATTGTTCATCGGGATCTTAAGCTGGAAAACTTGCTCCTGGACCGTAACCGTAACATTATTATCACCGATTTCGGATTTGCCAACACGTTTGATTCAAATGAGGAGCTAAGTGAGGAGGAAGAGCTCAACCTCACAGATAGGGAGTTTGTGAAGCGAATGGGTCTAGACCGTATCAAGCCAAACGGGTCGAGGAAGGGTGATCTCATGCAGACCAGCTGCGGCAGTCCTTGCTATGCTGCACCTGAGCTTGTTGTGAGCGACTCCCTCTACACAGGACGCAAGGTGGATGTGTGGAGCTGTGGTGTCATTCTAGTAAGTTGCGCGCCAAAGTTTCTCGTTTCAACGTGATGCTAACATTTAACTTCCCTAGTACGCCATGCTTGCTGGTTATCTTCCTTTCGACGATGATCCAGCTAACCCCGAAGGTGACAACATTAACCTACTCTATAAATATATCGTAACGACTCCACTCACCTTCCCGGAGTACGTGACGCCACACGCCCGAGACCTTCTACGCCGCATCCTGGTGCCGAACCCTCGTAAGCGAGCGGATTTATTCGAAGTGGCTCGACACAGCTGGTTGAGTGAGTACGCACAACTCGTCGAGTTCATCACCAGCTCGACTACATTGCCCTCTGAAGTTCAAAATTCGAGCGCCCCTCCCGCAGAGTATGTCGAAGCTCCCACTGTTACCAGAAGCGCTTCCGTCCGCGAAGCCAAGGCCAAACCATCTCACCCACCTGTGGTTGGTGGTCTTAACAAGACTCACGGAAATATCGACCCCGAAGCCGAAGCCGCGAACCACCGTACCCCCAAGGATGCCAAACGCAGGACCGTTCAAGTTGAGTATGTCGCGCCGACGACTCAAACTCAGCGTGGCTCCGATGTCGCGCCCTCGAAGACCCAAACTCGACCCAGCTCCCAAGCTGCCGCGGAACCTCAGGCCCCGGCCTCCACGCAAAAGCCACTGCCCAGAGATCCTCCTGTGGTGAAGGATACAACTCCCAAGACGACCGCCGCGAAGCGACCCCCCAGCGCGCAAACGAACCCGCCCCCATCACGACCTGGCCGAGATGCGCGCACCACCTCCGACAACGGTTTCATTCCCACCGTCAGCGCTGCAGCCCGACCACAGACTGGTGGTTCCATGCAGTCTCGTCCAAACTACGGACAGCCTGTTCCTCCCACCGTCGCGGACACCAATGCTCAGGGCCGAATCCAACAGCCCTCAGCTGCGGATGACGACGAAAATATGGGCAAGACCTTTGGCAGTGTTCCCCCTAAAGTTGCCAAGATGACTTTCCAGGGCGAGACGAAGCGCGAAGGAAGGGGCCACAAACGATCCAACACTCTGGGAGACCTTGGCACAAAGATAATGGGCCGTCGTGGATCGCTGTTTGGTGGTTCCCGCAACAAGAAGAAGCCAGAGTCACCAGTCGATAAATCACGAAAGTACCCTCCTGTTAGCATGTCAAACACAATGCTCGCAGGCGAGGAGCCTGGCCCAAGACCTTCCATTGATTCGCGAGTATCTCGACGATCATTCTCTCTGGGACTTGGAAAGAAGCGAAGCGGCAGCATCCCTCGCTCCCAAGGCTCTGGGGAGACAAAGGGTCGGCGATTTTCTCTTGCCAAAGCAATTGGTCTCAGTAAGGACCACGGCAGTGCACCGCCGTCAGAGGCAGACTCCCAAGCAGATCTTCCTATCCAGAACCCTCAGGCACAACCTGCCGGCTACAGTGCTCACGAAGAGCCCCGTCACAGCGAGCCTTATTTTGACGCCGTGTCAGATCAAAATCAGCACAACCAAGGCAACTCCAGTCCCACATCACATCAAAGATACGGGTCTGTCCAGATGGAAAACCGACGTCCAAGCGCTATCCCTACATATATGCAGAGCTCCCATCTTAACACAGCATCCGACTCTTCAGTAGACATGCGCCGACCCCCAACCGAGCCTCAGCCCAGGCTGTACCATGGAGATTTCTCTGGCTCAGAGGGCTATGACGGCCGACGCGTAGGGTCGAGCCGAAGCAACCGAGGGGTGCTGCAGAAAAACAAGCGCTTCACAGATGCCTATGATCAGGACGACTTCCGTGGACATGAAGGAAGCAGCGGGGCCGCTAAGCGGGTTATGGACTTTTTCAGGAGACGAGGAAAGGCCCGAGGCGGCGAGGACCGGTGACGAATCACGACTGAGGATGCACCTGGAGTTTTCGGCGTTTCTACGCAGGGAGGGTCTTGACGTTCTAAAGGGTTTATACTGTTTTTTTTTTCAAGTTGGATGCGATAATATTGTTTTCCCTTCTTCCGGGGTCATTTGAGACCACCAACAGCGATCAGTAATGAAGAACGAAATCGAAGGCAAGTCTAGCGGAAAGAGTTGGCCAATCGGTTACGGTTTGCAATGCACGTCACGGCGCAAGGGGATTAAGATTGGAATTTTTGGTGGTGGTCCCGGAAGGCATTTACTCTCTCTCTCTTACATACCTTAGCTGATATGGAAACTGGAATTTGTTTATGAGCAGCGATGGGGACAAAATCACGGACTGGATGGCTCCGTTGGTTTACCAATGTTGTGGGAGGGGTGTCGTTTTTTTCTGTCCTATACAAACGCATGTTGAGGTTTGACTTGGTGGCATTAGCGATGGAGCGTATCCAGTCGAGATGAGCGACTGGGATAAACCGATTCGAAAGAAGTGTGTTTGCATTTATGGGGAAATCTCTAGTGGCGAAAGGTAAATGGAGAGACAATCGCCATAGACCTGCGTATCATAAGAAGTTTAGATATATTATGAATGGCGAAACGTCGTACTTATCAACAACTAGTCTTGTATTGATATTGTTGGATCTGACGATGATGAATGGAAATCAAATACGCTCTGGTCAAAGAAATAAATGCATGACCATGGTCCAGACTTGGCTTCGCGGGTATTTGCTTGGCAAGGCTTATGTCGCGGGGAGGTGATCGGCGACGGACATTTGTACCTCGGACCCGAGCAACTAACGCAGGGGATCCCGAGACGGGACAACAACACCTGTGCATTTGTGAACCCAAGACCTTGGCTCTTGGGCAGCCAAGCAGGATGTCTACAATGCTACGTATTTCTACCGACCTATCAGCTTTGCGTTGGACCAATCTGGCAACTCCTCACGAGAGCCAGCAAAACGAGATAAGGGGAGGGAGCCAACAGGAGGGCGGTGACTAGTGGAGGCGGGCTGCATTTCGTCGTCATGGACATGAGAGTTCAAAGACTAGGGGTCCATCTACGTCATGGCAGCAAACGGAGTAGTGCCACATGGTAAATTCAACTGGCTATAATGCGAAAACTTGATTTCTAGGTCGGATGGGCCTACGTCTGTTCAGTGAGAAGAGAAGTTGATGGATCGCGTGCAGGGGAGACTTCGTCTACAGCAAGCTGAGACGGTAAGCGAGTACGGAGTACAGAAACAAGCTTACTCAGTTTGCGCTCTGGCTTGTTACCCGGGGCACGTGCGCGTGTCACTGGCCACGATGGTGCAAAGGCTAGTCTCATCCAAACAGGTCAAGGGGGGGCAATCTCAGGCAAAGCAACGGTAGCACCGCTCAACACTGAGCGTTGAGTCACCGTGTTCCGACCACTGTCATCATCCATTGAGATCAGGGATAGCGCCTGTTGCATCCGTCGGCGACAAACAATCTGGTCGGAGTTTTGGTTCGGTGAGTGTCAGCCATGGAATTGACCGAGCATGCGTGTCCACACCTTGAGCCATCCATGGTACATCCAGTTTCCATAGGCTTCAGTGTTTCAGCTTGCACACTCACCTACATGAACGTTAGTGACCCAAATGCCGACATCGTGTTAACAGACAGATGGGTAGTTTGAGAGACTGTCACGCGGCACTTGTACAGGGAAACATGGAATGGCCCAGATCATCGTGGATAAATCAGTCAAGGTGAGGGGCCAACCCCACCTGGCCTGCAAGGAGCCCGTAGATAGAGTGCCCCGGGCGCCCATGGGTCAGAACCGCCTCACTTCTACCAATTGCCCGGCCCGAGCAAAGCAATCGCTCTTTTGGCGGAAAGCCATAGGCGGAGATGATGGAGCAACACAAATCCAAGCCGGCTTATTGAACAGGAAGTCTGCCCAAGTTCGGCTGTCGTCATCAACATCGACATCATCGACAACCAGCAGCTGCATCAGCTTGGTGTGGATTCGCGGATGCATGGGGCAATGGGTCAACACCGCCTTACGGCGTAGCTGGGGCCAATAAGATTTCCCGGGGTGTTCTGATAGGGCCTGTTCCGGGGGCGCGTCCAGCCACATTACGCCGCTTTCTCCACTGATAATCATTGCTCAGGCATGGCCCACGCTGTGGCAGCACCCGTTTGGTAGTACCATTGACCTCCCCGAGCGAACAACCCGTGTAGGTCGGTAGGTGGCTGTAAGTATAAATCGCCACGCCCTTCCACGCGAGACTGTGCACTCCCTTCCCTCGATCTGTGCATAAAGCCAAACGTTGGCCGTTCTTGGAGCATTCCACATTTCTCCCTCCTACACCTACATAGACTACACAAACACACAAACGCACAAAACACACAACGCACATCGTTCGCACGCACATCACGCACTGCATCCCCGTTCCATCTCGTGTCACTCTAAAGCCTGTTCGATGAAGGAAGCCTCCCCTGAGTCCCCCGATATAGATGGCAGTCGTTCTGGTGCAACACCCAAAGCGCCCGGATTCTTGCCTCCTTCATCCAATGCGGCCTTGAATGACTCGACAACGTCACTGCCCAACCTAAACCATAACCACCATCAAGCTCACTTGCGACACGATGGCATCGCTGGCCACAACGACGACGCCCTCAACGAGAAACCCACCATCTCCAATGCCTCGAGCTTTGCCAAGACGCCCACTTCTGGGCACCTCCCATCTATATCTCCGAAGGCTGAGAGGCAGGGGTCTGTCGTAGAGCCGGGCCCTGGTGCCGAAGAGCAGAGCAGCACAACCAATACCAATACCCCAACACCCAGCAAGCGAAAAGGCATTGTCGATGAGATCCGCCGTAATGCTTGGCTGGCCATCACTCACAGCTGGCTCAATGTCCTGCTTGTGTTTGTCCCCGTTGGCATTGCCGTCTCTCAGGTCGACGGCATCCACGGCGGCATCATCTTTGGCATGAATGCAATCGCCATCATGCCTCTCGCCGGTCTACTGGCTTTCGCCACCGAGTCCGTCGCCAGTAACATGGGTGACGCTCTCGGAGCGCTTCTCAACGTCACGTTTGGAAATGCCGTGGAGCTAATTATTTTGTATGTCCTTCCAAAGTTGAAGTCACCCTCCCTCTCAAGTACTAATGGCAACATAGCATGTATGTAAACCTCGCAGGTGCCTTTTGGGCGAGAGAGAGCGAGAAGCCTACAAGGGCATTATCAAATCAATCGAGTCTTGTGTTTCTTTCTTTTTGTCGTTTCCCGTTGCTAACCTGAGCTCTTATTAACTTACTGCAGCATTGCTCTTGTCAAGGTATGTCACGGCACGCCAGCTAGGTTCTGAATAACCCACTAACTCCAAACTAGAATGAAATTCGAATCGTCCAAGCTTCATTGCTGGGTTCGATTTTAGCGAACCTACTTTTGATTCTGGGCATGGGTTTCTTCTTAGGTGGCCTTCGTTACCGTGAACAGGTACTACATCTTCAATCTTTCATCCACGGTCCTAGTTAACCCATTGCCTAGATTTACAACAGCACCGTCACCCAGATGAGTGCCTGTCTCCTCAGTTTGAGTGTCACCAGTCTAGTACTCCCGGTATGTTCACCTGGCCGGTTCCATCCCAGCAACTCCAACAACTCTAACAACTCATAGACCGCCTTTCACGCCTCGTTTAGCGATGCCAAACGCGCCGATCAGGAGTCGCTCAAGATTAGTCGTGGAACCAGTGTCGTAAGTACATTCATCATAGCTGCTTGACGGATAGTGTGCTGACCCCTTTAGATTCTGCTCCTCGTGTACATCATCTATCTTTTGTTTCAGCTCAAATCCCACGCCTACATGTACGAGTCGACTCCCCAGCACATTGTTGATGCCGAATCAACACCCGGTCCTGCGGCGGCATGGCTGGATTCTTCCAGCTCCGACGACAGCTCATCGTCTAGTTCAGACTCGGATGACTCCGATCATTCGCGAGACACCATGCGCAAGAAGATGAAAAAGGTCCTCCGTAGTCGAAGACGCAAGTCCAGCTTCGCCTCGACAGACAGCAGTGAAACCAAGGCTGCCCGGGCCGCGTCTTTCAATAACAACAACGAGACAGTCTCCGAAACATCGTCTTCCCGACCTAGAATTCCCCGAATGCCTTCCGTCGAAGGTAGCGAAGAGGCTGTTGAGGATTACGAGTCCCGGCGACATCGCAAAAAGCGTCGCCATCATCGACGCAAGCACCGCAAGAGCAAGAAGAATGCACTCACTGAATACGATGAGGAAAATGATTACGGTATACAGGCACAATCCAATGGAGTGATGAGCAACGGCATTGGTGCCGGTGGCGACGGCGAACCCAGGCGTGTTGATTTTGCCGTCCAGGACAACCAGCAGAACCAAGAGCAATTGGCGGCCAGTCAGGTGGGTGGTGCCCGGCTACAATTCCCCATCCTGCGTGGCGTATCGGTCAAAAACCTGGCACCCTCGGTCTTCGTCCAAAGGCCAGAGGCGGGAGTTCCACCTCCCGCTCCTTCTGGCCCTGTTCCTCGTGTTCGCTATGGTATTCGACGCACAAACTCGCTCCCAGATCGCCTCAACCAAAATCCAATCCGCCCTCCCGGTGGTTTGTTTCCCGCTCAGATTCCATTGGCCGCTCTGAATACTGGTGTTGAACCAAAGGAGAAAACCGAAGGTGACGACGAGAACCACCTTTCGAAGGCTGGCTCGATCATTCTCCTTCTTGTGTCGACGGGACTGGTCGCGCTGTGCGCCGAGTTCCTGGTTGATTCGATTCAAGAAGTTGTCAGCACCTCGTCCGTTGGAGAAATATTCATTGGTTTGATTATCTTGCCCATCGTTGGTAATGCAGCCGAACATGTTACGGCCATTACTGTTGCGATGAAGAACAAGATGGATTTAGCCATTGGTGTCGCCGTCGGCAGCTCGATTCAAATTGCCATCTTCATCACGCCCTTGGTGGTTATTTTGGGATGGATCATGGATCGCGACATGACTCTGTACTTCACCCTGTTTGAGACTGTCTGTCTGTTCGTGTCGGCCTTCATTGTAAACTTCCTGGTCCTCGACGGCAGAAGTAACTATCTGGAAGGCGCATTGCTGTGTGCCGTATACCTCATCATCAGCGTGGTGGCGTTCTACTATCCAGATGAGAATGAGGCCAGTTCATGGGGTTCTTGAGGCGGGACATCATAGCACAATTCTGATGGTTGATGGCTTGTGCTGCGATTGGCCGGAGATAGCTGGTGAGGGCATCAAGCCGGTAGGTTACTGTTTGGGGTCAAATTGTTGGGGTTGTCTCGAGCTAGTGTCAACGGACACTGGTCGAAATGATAGTATCAACAATGCAATAAGATCCGTAGCGGTCCGCTAAGGTCGCTTGGAGGGTCAATCATTTTCCCATGCTGTGTCCCATTTTGTGTTTGTCTACAACCGAATCATTTGTAAACCTTTGTGGGTGCAAAGAGACAGTGACATAATACGCGTAACTCTAATTTAACTTTCGCGGACGTTGGTTGTTCCAATCAAGACAAATCATCAAAACAGGTTTCTGTATTAAAGACTTTTGTACATTATCACATGCTACAGGCAGCTTACTTGACCAAGCATGCATACTGCTGTAAAATGTATCACCGAGATTTATTTTATTTTGGTTTATTTCTGGTTTATTCTTTATTTTTATTTTCCACTCTCAGTAAGCGTTCTAAGGTTCAGGGTAAGCGAATCGCGCCCAATAGTGAAGTTCATTTCTCCCTGTAAGGATTGCAAGGACAGGCGTCCCCACAGCTAATCTGCCCAACGTGGTAACCTAAGTCCGTTTAAGTTTAGGTGTGTACTGGCATGACCCAGAGGCTGAGAATGGTTAAAAGCCAAGTGAACGAAGGGGCGTGGTTTGAGCGTGTACAGACGACAAAGGGCACAGCCACAACAGACCAACCTGTTTATTTATTGAGAGAAGTTGGATGCCTGCTTGTTTGTCTATCCCATACTCGATTTCAGATTCACCATCAACGACAATTAGCCGTGGCGACTTTGCATTGCCTCCACCATAGGCGTCATAGATTCACACACTAAGCTCAGCTTTCAACGTAATCTCAACACCATCCTATAACTGACTGGCTCAAAGGGGGAGCTTCCTTGTTTTCTGTTGCGGCGCCAGAAGTAATCACCACCCCAATCATCACAGTCCCTTATCTTGACATGTGTTTCGGCAGCAAAGCCGACCAAGGCAACGAGCCTGCCCCTCGGCCAGTGCAGAGGCCTTCATCGTCCGACAGGAAGAGCAGCAACATGCCACCGCAGTACAGCCCTGGCCAGCCTTCGGGAGAGCCTAGCTATGCACCTCCAGCTGGTCCTCCACCAGAGAAGAAACACGCCGAGTACGCGCCACCTCCAGGGCCACCGCCTGGGCAGTCTTCACAGCAGCAATATGCCCCCCCGCCAGGTCCTCCGCCAGGCCAGTATGCTCCTCCTCCGGGCCCCCCTCCCGGAAAGCATGACTGGGAGTCGGTTGTCCCCGACACATCGTTGTTTCCACCGCCACCAGCTATCTTTAGCGGGTTTGACAGGTCCCCAACTAGCAACGCCACCGAGGAGGAGGCTGAAGCTGGCGAGGAATGGTGTTTGCGATATCCCATGACTCAGCCTCTGGTCCTTGATCCCATCGCCAGGAATGCGCTCCAGACGGGCAATATCCGCCTCATGCAGCCTGTCGGCTTTAACGGGAACCTCAGCTGGCTTGGCCCTGGCCGATGGGATGGTTACACGGCCAAGAACTCGCCAGACCGTTGCATCATCGGCTACCCGCCACTTTACTCAGTTAACGAACACGACCCTGCCCGGACTGGACAGCCCAAGACCATCTATTACGAGGTGCAGGTGCGCTCTGACAGCCCTACCGTCTTTGTGGGTATTGGTTTCACCGCGCTGCCCTACCCATCCTTCCGTATGCCTGGTTGGCATCGCGGTAGTCTAGCCGTCCATGGCGATGACGGCCACAAGTACATCAATGACCGTTGGGGTGGCAAAGAGTTTACCGGTGAGTTTCGCCGTGGCCACACCTATGGCATCGGCATGACGTTCCGCCACGTTGGCCAGTCCAAGCCCCAGGTTGATATTTTCTTCACCCACAATGGCACCCTGACAGGCGGCTGGGCCTTGCACGAAGAGACAGACGCTGAGCAGGATCTCCCTGTGACGGGACTCGAGGGTTTACACGATTTGAGTTGTGCCATTGGTACCTATGATGGCGTGAGATTCGAGGCCAACTTTGATGCATCCAAGTGGCTATATAACCCTTATCAAATCTAAGCGCCAGGGATATTTGCTGAGTATGGATGGTAGGAATGGAGTTTAGGACAAGAACTTGCAGGAAATTAGTCTTATTAAGTCTTCATTTTTTTTTCTTTCGAGGAGGGGACTAGAATCCCCCTGGCTGATGCCTTTTTCTTTTAATTGAGGTATATATTCTCAAGCATATGATTGACCTTCATACCTTCCCAGGCGCCATGTGAGAAAGAAGAGTCTTTGCGATTAGAGCCATCGGGATATCCCATCCTTCTCCAGCCACTTGGCCCATGACCACAATGTGAAGCCTTACTGGACAATGGCAGTTTAGGAACCGGACGGTCCAATTTCCTTCTGAGACAATACTGTTTGGAATACCATGCGTGCCTTTTGGAGGTAGAGCTATGGGCAAGTTGTTCAGGTTCGTGGTTTCCTGGTTGCCGGTCCGCTGCTGGTCGGATTTCGGCATGACGTCTCCAAGATCTGCAAAATATTCCATGTCTTCTGCCTGTGCTCGCATGACGCCTACTAGTCGACATTTTGGATCTTTTATGGTCTCTGGAGGGTTCAACAGCGAGTGGACAGATAGGATAGATGTCGGGCTTTTCGAACCTCGGGATGAGGGATGGTGCGTAGGTACGGCCGGCTTAGACCAGCCTAAACTCTGGCGATGCGACTCGGGTGTTTTGGGGGTGGGGGGGGGGATTTGTATCGTATAGCAATCCCGAGGAGGAAGGATGATCTGGAGGACCGGCCCATAATATGTGGACACTGATAGGA
>NAGG01001730.1:0-21652 GCA_003031705.1 Calonectria naviculata
GGCGGCGGTGGTGGTGGTGGTGGTCGGGTAGGGGATTTAGGAGTCTTTGGCGGTGTCAATGGAGGGTCCTCCATAGTCTGTGAAGATGTTGATACCATCAGCTTTCTAGGCGGAACTGGCTCAATCGACAGAGGTCGAGCCGCATGCACACGTTTACGGCTCTGGTTTGCCTCTATCTCTCCCTCACGAGGCGAGTACTCGGCTTCTGGCGACTTGCTACGCGACAAAACAGGCTCAGGAGTCGAAGGCTTCGAAGGCGACATCTTCGGGGAAGGAGGAGGAGAATACTGGATTCCAGAATCCACGTATGCAGGCTTGGGTGCAGGCGTCTCAGCCTCTTCATCCTCTCCTTCTAGGGCCTCGAGGACAGACTGGTTCATAAACAGCCTGCTTCGAGCGACGCTTCCAGATCGCTTAAGGCTTTCCAGACTCTGGTTTCGACGGTGCATTCGGCTCATGACACTGTCTCGGCTGAAGTTACGAGAATGCACATAGGGATTGTAGTTGGAAAGAGCACTGTCGCGTCCATCCATATCGCTCTGTTCATCATCGTCAAAGTTCAACTCATCAGCGAGCGAGTTCCCGTTGGGCTTCATGGAGCCTGGTCCGGTCATGACCGAGAACCTTACGCTGTTTGTCATGCTCATGGTCCGGACACTAACAGCATCGTTCTCCCGGCCACTCTCCTCGGCCTCGCTGTCTAGGCCATGACCATCAGCATGCTGAGCCTGGGCAGCCTGGAAGGCAGCCACCTCATCAAGCACAACCTTCAACCGGCTCTCAGCGACATGAACTTTGCGCTCATACTTGCGCTTCTCTTCCTCCCACGCCTGCTTCTCCTCAGCCAGCAGCTCATGGACCCTTTCAGAATCTTCCTCCTGTGTTCGAATTTTCTTTTGGGCAGCCTCTAAGCGCTTCTTTGTTTCGGAAGCAGACTCAACAGCTTCATCTCTTTCTCGGGCAAGCTCCCCCAGGGCGGATGAAGTTCCTCCTTCGAGGAGAGAAAGTTGCCGCTTAAGAGATCGACTTTCCTTGCCAGTGTTGGCAAGGTTTTGTTGCAAAGTGTCTCGCTCTTCCCTAGTCGTGTGGAGAGAGGATTCCAATGTCTCAATAATTTTGATCTTTTCTTCTTGGTCTCTTCGGAGGGCCAAGATTTCAGACACCAAATTAGCATGGAGAGTTGGAGTAAATCTTCGAGGGTCCAGTATACTGATAGTTTCGTCTGTAGCTAGATCCTGTGAGGAACGCCGTGAACCCTTCTTAGGAGCTGGTGAGGTGGATTTTCCAGGTGGTGTAACGGAGCGTCGGGATTTCTTTGACGTGCTTGACGGGGTGCGATATGGTGTGTCCTGTGGCGTCGGCAAAGAAGTCGCCGCTGGACCACTGAGGTACTCGTCGTCGGTCTCCCAGACACCCATTTTGAGTAATCTTTGGCTGCGACGAGCGAGCTCTCAAATCAACAGAAATTTAAAGTGGCCAGTTCCGACATCAAAATAATGTCTTATTAGGCAGGCAGGAAAAAGGGCGCGCTTAGTACAGCCACAACTGCTTGAAAGAGAGCAGTCAGTTCTCAACTGTTGCGACCCTTGTTCTCAGTGGCCTGCAATCAGAGAATGACACAAAACGGTTTTCGCGCGGTGAATGTTACATCAAGGAGGCACTGTTCCCCGCCGAAGTCAGCATTTACAAAAGCAATATGACCATGCGTGCAAGGATGTCCAGGGATGAGCCCCCCAATGACGGTCAAGTTATAGCTTTTGAGGATGACATACGAGGAAGACCGAGTCAAGAAATACGTTGGCAAAAGAAAAAAAAATGCGAGGACCGTGCCTGTCGGTTTAATGACAAGTTAGCACAAGAATTGTTGCATATTGGAAGGAGTCGGATAATCAAAGTCCTGAGCCAGTGGTGGCGATGCTTGGTGTTATCACGGACCTTTGGGACAATAGGAGATTTAGCAAAAAATGCCCGAGTCTAGAGAAGCGATGGGGTCTGTGGTTGATGGGATGGATCGTGTACAAGTCAGTGCGTGTGAAGGATCGGCCGTGCGGAGTCTATCGTTTTGGTGTAGTTCAAGAAGGATTGTCAAGTCGTAATGCACACAGCTCGTTGTAACTGGGTCGTCTGAACAGTAGGCCGATTCGGAAAATCAAAGATACTCGGAGTCGTTGAATAGAAAGGAGAAGGAGTAAGGCTGGAGGCCGGCCGCCAAAGTCAAGGTACAGAGGAAAAGAATGACGCAAACTAGGTAGAGAGCCAAGTCAGTAATCACCACAAGCAAATGCGCCGTTGGAAGCTCGGTCGCGCTATGGCTTTCAGCCCAAAGGGGGAATTGGTAGATTGAGCCTTCTTTCCCCTTTCATGATAACGGGACAGCGCACTCACACGAAAATGGCAACAATTGGGAGTTTCAAACCCGACGTTGTCGTTTACGGGCTCTCGAGCAGCCGAGGCGTCATGACCTCTCACGAGAGCAGGCGATGCGACGGTGCGACGAGTGGTGTGTGAGAATTGGATGTAAGTGTTGAGGGGGGGCGAAGGCCGAGGGGCATCAAGAAGCAGCAGCACCACCAGCACCACCAGTCCAGGCGGAGAGGAAGCGACTTGGTAAATAGAGGAAAAGAATGCGAAAGGAGACGGGGCGTGGGAGGCGTAGACTACGTAGTACGCGGAGGGAATAACACCAGGGCACCAGAAGGCGATCAGAGCATGTGCGGGTGCAGAGACCCAAGACCTGGTTTTGTATCCACTTGCCTGGGCGTTCGCCGGTGCGGACCATGCCAAAGGCAGACAAGGACAAGGCGAGCAGCGACAAGAGCCGTGGAGGAGTCTACATAGAGGGCGAGAGAAAGGTCATGTCCCGTTGAGTCGACAGCTGCAAGACGAGGAACATGCAGTAGCTAGCGTCAGAGCCACGTTTGCCGACGCCAGTACGTACCAGCAGAGTCGACAGGGGGCTAGACAATCGATATTGCACATTAGACAAGGGCCCCGGCATTTTTTGGGCGGCGCGGGAGGGTGGAGGCAGCCCGGAGACCCGAGAGGACGGGCATGGCTGCTTTGATTAAGGGTCGACGAGGCTTGTTGACTGACGATTAGAGATGGAGGGGGCCACGTTGGGAGGTGATGGCAGCATGGGTGTAGGAGGCGACAGGAGGAGTTGGTTGGATGCCAAAAATGGCGACTCATCAATCATCCATGGGACGTAAGAGCAAGCAAAAGGGACATCCAACCAACCCGGCACAGTCCATCACTCAGGGCGCCCTAGCGGTCTTGTCATCCCATCTTCAACTGTCCCCGTGATTCGATTCGAGGTGATCGAGTCCCGTCCCGTCGCGCCTGTCATAAGTCTCGGTTCTTCTTTCATTGACACTGGCCGCCGCGCGCCATCCAATTCTCAATTGGCGTCGACAGACTGGGGCATGGACTGGTTGGAGACCAACCTAGTCGGTCGCCGGCCGGCTAGGCTGGCTGCAACAGGGGTCCATCCACCCACACCCAGAGAGACCCTTGCGATATCAGTTCTGGCACTCACTCATAAATGAATATACAGAACTTCAAGAGACCAGTAGCAAATGCTGACTGAGCTGCTCTATTGGTACGTGTGCGAGAATGTCTGTGCCGTTGCATCGAAGCAGGCATCCATCTCCAAACGACGATCTAGATTTGCAAAGATGTGGTGTGCGAGAGTAAGAACCCACAGGAAATTTCGCAACTTTTTCGCATGTCTTTTCTTGGTCTAAAAAAAAAAAATGCTCGGGCCTAAACAGGCAGGATTCTTGTCTGAGCCTCACTTCGCTCCAACGTCTACTACACAGATAGGTACAAGTTTCTTCAAGCCTTCAGGGGGACCGTCGAGACGATGGCGCCTCGCATCCTCCACCCACTTACGGCGTGGTTTGGCAGCCCCGCTCCCCGGGAAAGCTCCCCTGGAATAACCCACTAAGGCATCAACTAATCCTCCCTGGGACTCGCTCGAGGTCCCTTCTGGAGCCTGCGGGGTTGCTGCAGCGGGTCAGGAAAAGTGGTCCGGTTGCAATTTCCTCCTCGATGATCCCACCTGGTGCAGGCGGATCCTCTTCCATTTCCACACAACACGAGAGCACAAGGAATATGCCTGATGCACGCTACTGTGTAATTGATTTGTGCATCCAAACAAGCAACGAAACGGTTCGCCCGCCGCAAACGTGCAGATTTCGATGCAAGGTCGGTCCTTGTTTTCCTCATTCGTCAAGCTCTGAACCAAACCAACTTCTTGTACGGTTCCATACCGTCCCCCTTGTTTCCTCCGTCGATCAAACTTCACAGCTCTCTGTCACCTTCCCTTGAACCATGGCGTGAGCGCGGTGCCCGGGTCAGCGTTCTGATATCCCTCAGGGTCTCCAGGGGGCCAGCCATCCAGCGCCCATTCCCAAAAGAGGGTCTCTACTCGTGTTTCCAGGGCTAGCAGAAAGAAAAAAGCAAGGTTGGAATTAAAGTCGAGTCCTCCACCTCAACAACCTCGAAGACCTCAAACAGCCTACTGCACTCTTTCAGACTTGGTAGTTGAACTTACGTCCAAAAATTAGCAAGGTCAAGGTCCAGCAGTCCGGGACGTCAGGAAATAGTCAATGTACGCAATCAGGCCCGTTCTCACCAGACGCCACGATGCCCTTTCAAACCCATCAATTGTGCCCAGTATCTTTCCAACTTTCACGAGCAGCCACAATCCCCTCTTGCTTAACTTAATACCCTGACATTATCACCGTCCGTAAGATGCAAGATTCCGCCTACGGCCCGTGGATCAAGCGAAGACGAAAGCAGGGGGTCATGCCAGGGAAACATCGACTCCAAAGCAGGTCTCAGCCAATCCCATCCCACATCGTGCGCCTATCAGCATCCATGGCCCTCGCTCATCTCTCCGCCGTGCCCGGCCACCACCAATAAAGCTGTATTAGACATACAGCACATTGCATACTTTAGGCGATTGCCGAGTGCTTCGTTTCGCACGCTCCGCCATCGTACCCTAAAATTGGCTCGGTCCCTTGCCTAGCCAAAATAACAAAATCTTGGTATTGGTCGTCATCATCGCTGAATTCTTCCGTGCAAGGGGGCACTCAGAGTCTTCTGGGGTCGTATACGTACACCGTACACGATCGTAATATCTTTTATGGATATACTTTATTTCATACTGAGAAACACCCGAACAAGACAACCAACAAATGAAATGACACTGACGGTGGGTTTTGCCCAAGAGGTCCAGGGCCACCCCGACCGGACGACCGTAGTCTACCTACGACCCTTGTGCCTGAAAGGTCCGAGGATCTCGCGTATGCAATATGCACGGCAATTCCGCTTAACACAGCACGCGCCAGCATGCACGTACGCTCATCCAGCGCTGTACCCCAGATGGCGGCTGCTTCCCAACTCCACCGCCGTCTCGATTAAATAAATTGCTTGTATAAAAACCTTCAGAGAGTGTTCACCACTGGATCGAAATGGCCTGCTCGTAAATAAGTTATCCAATCAGGCATGCAATCCTCCGTCTTTCGACTGCCTGAGCGTCGTCCGTGTACATACTCGAGACACAAGACACACAATAAAAAGTTACAGATACATCTTTTTGCATCAGCTCGGTGTTTAACATGGCTCCGAGACCTGCCTACACCAGATGGCAATTGGACCGATTGTGCACAGCGGTCAAGGCCAAAGCAGAGACAGTCCGTCGGCCGTTGAGCAAACTGTCGTACTACTGGTCCAACTCCTCTGCTCTCCGATGTCCCCGGCGCGATGGGCTGGCAGCACGTGCGTAAAAGAGTTTCCGCCAGGCCCTTGTTTTCCGGGCCTCAATGTTACATTGACGAGGGCATTATCGCCCATGATCTGGCAACGCATGCAACCCCCTTTTGCGCCGTTACTGTCACTGTCACTATCACTATCACTCTAGCACGCGGATCGTCGTCACCGTGGCCGTTACGGGAGCGCCTTTCGTCTCATCTCACAGCCACGCCACCACCTGCCATCCGCCACCACCAATTCCCGTCAGTCACTCCCGGAAGCTTTCATCTGCGACGCTGGCGCGTGATGCCATTGCTAACCCGGGCTCCCAAAACACCTAGTTGGAAATTAGCCCGGACCGGCTTCTTGGTTCCCGCTTCCACCTCAGTCCCATCAGATCCACAAAAGCCATTTCTCTGGTTCATTACTCTGTGAGGCGCGGCTCGGATAGCCTTGAAGTGAGGAGGAGAAAAAAAAAAGAAGCAATTCTCCAATGCCCACCAGACCCCACGTCAACTGAAGACCCAGCGAGACTTTTCCCAAAATGGGCTCTAAAGTCCCAATCAGTGCAGGGCCAGGGCCGGAAGCATCCTTTACGATGACGAGTCTACCGGTCTTCCAGAGACAGGCTTCTTTCCCCATCCCCTGGTAAAGAGCCTGCGGCGAGGCCAGTCTAGGCCCCTTGACAAACAACCCATGCCCCCCGGCTTGTCACAGTCGTAGTCTTCTCCCGCTCAGCCGCGACTGTTCGTGATCTTCCAGCGATCCATGCTCGGTGAGAGAGGTGACCGCAACCATGTTCCAGCCGGTCATCAAGACTGCGACCCAGTACCAAAGACGTCAAATGTCCGAAGCCACTGAAAAAAACGGCTCGGGTTACCCATCGCCCGGGCACGCTTTTTTCGCGTTTTGGGGGCTATTTTCTGTCTTGGCCGTGTTTTGTTTTTTCCCTTCCAGTCATGCCGTGCGCCAAGTCCTAATTCAGGAGAAGTCCAGCCTTGAACCGCCGCCACTGCACATTGCTAGTGGAGCGTTGGCTTTCGGAAGCCGTGGGAAAAGCATGCCGGGATGACTTCCGGCACCGAGGGACGAATACCCCCTTGAGATCCACGTCTGCTCGCCTCTCTATCGGCAATCATCGACCTGTCGATGATACCCACTTCACCAGGGATGGTGTCGCGCCTCGTGGGCCGCCTACACAGCTAGATTTTGCCAATGCTGACGGCTTGGGGCTGGCAAGGGAAAAGAAAAAAGCAATGATCATCCGCCTCCGTCGCCGCCACCTAACACGCGGCCGTCTCAAGGCATGTTTGAGGCCTTTGTCATCCTCGGTAGCGTGCTGCACTTTGCATCATATCCCCATTGGTCTGGGCAGCCCTTGTTTTCTTCTTTCCCCCCTCCCCCGATCGTCGGCGTTGACGTTTGTGGTGATCGTCGTGGGGGATGGGGGAGGAGCTGTTGTTCCCCAAGGGGAAAAGCAAGCATAGCGTCGTGACTGGATGTTGCCCCAATTCGGACCTTTTCATGGGCCTTTTGGCAATGCAGGGCTCATCATTCTTGTCATTCACCGACATTCAGGAATACTGTTCCGACTGAACTAGAAGTGTTCCAATAAAGTTCTTGTTTCCGGACTGCGGATGCAAATCGCACCCGCCGTATGTGCCGGATCGGTTCGTTGAGCTGCAAGGGATAGACAACTGTTCCAATGATAGCAACCGCTCGGCCCTGAAACATTCCGTTGTCTTGCTAACGAAAATTTCAAGTAAGGCAAAGAAGAAGAGTCGTACATGTCATCAACGGCCCGTCAGCTCATACACGTATTCGCCTCAATTAAACATGTTGCCCTATTGCGGCTGGCCAACCACATATTATGCTGAGACCTGCTGCTTTGCATGCAGTCAGCCTTGGAGTTGAGAAACCATTCAACTTTAAATGAGGGGGCTCTCTGTCGTGTTTCTGTTGCCTAATGTCATCTCGTCCATTGATATTTTTAGATGTTGAGTTTTCAACCTCATCCGAGCTGCTTGCGCGATCCCACACCCTACATCGTAAGTGAGCAGCCACCTACTTCCTCATTTTATTTGAAGTTTTGAACACTGTCTTTGAGCCGAGAGATGAAACACGGCATTATGTGAGGAAGGATAGTACGGCGTCTTGTGGTCAAACGGTGTTGACGGTTGTTGCTGTTGTCCCCCTGTTCTGGTTCCACATCAAAGCCCCCTCTATCAGCCACCCGCATAAGTTGCTCAAAAATCAGTCACCAATGTGCACGACAAGTCTAATGTAATTCCCATTGACATGCTATCAGTCCTAAACGAGAAAGATCTCATTGAGTAGTTATTCCCGCATATCCACTCGTCCTCGTTAATGCCCGCATCATGCAACGAAAATCCAGCGGACTCATGCCGCGCAGAACCAGGGCAGGGTTCCCGTACGAAAAAGCAGCTGCATCATACCCGTATCTTGTCACATTTGGGCCCAGTCCTCTAAGGGGCCAGGGCGCTTAGGGAATGCTTCTCAACGGCGATTTTCCCCATGCCCATGTGGCCCCAACTATGGCCACCAACCGAAATGCACAGCGATGTGGGTACGGCATCAGAGGCTGCATATCGTCAAACAAGAATGCATCCTCATCCAGATTACTTCCGATATTTACAAGGTATCGTCCACAAAACGTGGCACGAGTCGAGTATGCGCAGTCAAAGCGTTTTGGTAGTCCCATCCTGTTTGTAAAAATGCAGTACTCCTCGCGGAAACGAAGTCTGTTCACCCCGATAGGTGGTATTCAGGTCATATCATGCTTCCCCAAGCGATGCAACCTTCTCATCGACCCATATTGGGTACTTGTTCAAGCTCTCGTACCACTGGACAACACTGCCGATCTACGAGCCCCTTGTCAGCCGTATTCTTCGTATTGTGAAAACGCATCGATGCTCACCAAAAAGGCCCAAGAGCCGATGTACGTCGACAAAGTCGCCGCATACTCTACTGCCGGGTGCGAGATGCCGAAGCCCAGCGCTCCACAGAGCGTAAACCCAATGGCTCCTATCAGGTTCCATAACCCAATATGCCATCCAAGGACTCCTGGCGCGGGGATATACCAGCGAGGCTGTACCTCGATCATGAACAGGGTACTTGACACGATGAATCCCGCTCCTCCAATAACCTGGGGGGCCCAGTAGACGCCGTTTTCGGCCGGTTTGGAGAGGTTATTCAGGATAGGCGGCAGCGCCGTGATTCCTGAGATCCAGAAAATGGTGGCGCCGACCATTTGGGAGAAGCAGGCCAAGAAGCCAACCTCCCGAAAGTAGTGTGTCTTGAGTTCATCCCATGTTGGCCACCAAGACCACATCCTGGTGGCTTTTGCAGCACTGAGAGGACTACTTCCAGGTTTTATATCGGCACCATTTGCCTCCTTGACAAATGTCCGCTTCTGAGCATGCGAGTGGCGGCATTGGTGGGCTTTATGAATGTGCAAAACCCCGTCGAGTGACTCTTCTAAAGCCCATCCAAAGCAGTCGGACCGGTTTTCATTAACAGCCTCGAGCATCAAAAGCACGGATCCAACCTCGAATACAGTGGCTCCTATAATTGCCGTGAGGCCAGCACCCCAAGTTGTCTCGCCTGAGAATTCCGATGATGGATCTTCGACTGGGAGCCAGGAAAAGAAGCCGTTAAACACCCATATAACAGATCCTACAATTTGTCAGCGCCGTCTCGCCATTGAGAATCAAAATGTTACTTGCCAATTGTAAAAACAACAGCTACGTCGTAGGAAACATCCCATATGGGATATCTCAACAACATCTTGGCGATCCCACGGGCAGTTTGCTTCCATGTATTTGTTAGCCTCGGCGCCTTCGCCGGCCCATGTTTACCTGGGTGACGGTCAAGGACCACCGCGTGTCGACCTTTTCTGTTGTCCCGACTTCTCCAGAGATACGCCGCCTTTATGGGCGGGTGGCCAGAAGACGTTTGGGGGGCTTCATTTTCCTCTCCTGGAGGCGAGGTGGTCTGCTTCTCGACCGTGATGTACTGATTTGTCGGGTTTAGTGACTTAAAAGGCCCCGTGCTATGTACCGCACGATTATGACGACCTAGGAAGTGAGTTCGTGTTCCCGCCATGGTAAGATGTCTTTGTAGTGGCTAAGGCGCGGCTCTATGCGGTGATGTCATGCTATTGATGATTTTGATTGTTGTTTGTTGTTTTTGATGGTGTGAAGCAATAACAGTAGAAATCTTACGTTGATGTGTAAGGAATAGCGCCTCGTTAGAGATGCAAGGTATGTTGCCGCATTTCCGAAGCCACTGAGTAAGGCACCCCTGCCTGCCTGTTTTGACTCCAAATCCGTTATAAATCTCCAGACTCAAGCGATGGAATATCATATCTCATCAAACTAATCCAAAATAATAGCATATTTCAAGCATAACACACTATGTGTATCGCCGAGCGACGCCCTGACAACTAAATTACCCTACAGTGCTAAGATGGAGTGCTAAAGTTTGTCAACGCCAGTGCCACCTCTTTGTTCCTTTGATACAAGGTCTAGAATAATAAATAATGGCTTATGCTATTGGCATAAAAAGTAAACCCTGGTCTTATTGTGTGTCGGGTTATTTGTATTGATATATTTATTTATTCATCTATTTCAATAGCGGGGCGGTTGACAAGACGGAGGGCGCATCATGTTCCACACTTCATGTGGATGCCAGACTCTATGAACCGTACCTATGAGTTCAATAATAATAAAAAAAAAGCCAGAGGGCTTTCGAATTGTTTAGCCCGAATGTATTTGAATTCCGGCCGGGAGTGCAACACACTCTGTTATTCAACATGTGATGGGTTGCATTTCGTCATCAAAGGCTCTCGCATCACCACATCATGTGACCACTCTCATCTGATGTCCGTACTACTTAATCTCGCAACTTCCTTGATCAAGAACCAACACTTTGACCACCACAAAATCGGCTCTCAAACAAACCAAACCGCGGAATAACTGACAGCCATGTCGCCTGGGATGCTCTCTCCACTCGCCAACGTGGTGGCTCTCACCTTCGATGTCTTTGGTACCGTTGTCGACTGGAAAACTTGTGTTACCGAGGAACTCATACTTCGGGCACATCGCAAAAAAAACTCCGAAATCCCACCCCATCTTAAGAGTGAGCTGGATACATTAAGCGACCAAGACTGGGGAAAGTTTGCCCTGGAGTGGCGTGGTACATATGTAGAATTCACCAGATCCTTTAACCCTCAAGTGAGTGTCTGGAAGACTGTCGACCAGCAACTGCATGATAGTCTGATCGAGTTGCTCGAGAAATGGAATTTCAAAGATCTATACACTACTACCGAGATTGAATCCCTGAGCCTCGTGTGGCATCGCCTTCGCCCTTGGGATGACTCACCCGGGGGACTGAAGGCGCTGGCTGAGACGCACGTCATTGCTACACTCTCTAACGGTAACACGGAATTGCTCCGCGACCTGGACGACTTTGGAGATCTGGGATTCGAGGAATTCATCTCGGCCGAGGACTTCAAAGCCTACAAGCCAAGCCCGATCGTCTACCAGGGCGCTGCTCAGAAATTGGGGTACGAGCCCGGAGTGGTTGCAATGGTGGCTGCTCACCTCTCCGACCTGGAAGCCGCAAGAAAATGTGGCTTTAAAACAGTCTACATTGAAAGAGGAACGGAGGAGTCGTGGCCCAAAGACGGAGAGGAGTATAAGGAAGCAAAGAAGTGGGTTGACCTCTGGATTTCGGAAGCACAAAACGGCATTGAGACGCTGGCCAGCGAATTGAAGCAGTTCGGATGAACGGAATGTGCGAGTAAAAACAAAGCAAACCGTATGCGTTAGCGAGTATACACAGAAGAAACGAAGTGGCGATGTATCAGTCGCCTATAGCATACAAGCACACCAATCACACGACCTGGAAGAATAGAACGCCTGGGTGGGTGGGCAGCTATTGAGTTGGATGCCCAAAAACCTCGGAAATAGTGTTCCAAGTGACATCACCGGGTGGTGCAAAGCTGTGGCATCTTTAGAAGTGGTCGGCCCAGCTCTGCCGCGTTCCCGAGTGATAAAGTCTTTGTATTTAGGCTGGAGGACGGTCACATGAGAGCCCTCATCTGCCTTCTTTCTTGGCTTGACATGGGTCTCGTCCCTCCATTAAGAAAAGCCTGCCGTTAATACGACTGACTGTTGGCGACGGGGCTATTTGTAATCGCGTATACCATATACTTGGGATGTGGCTGTTGGCTCTTATCTATGCTGTTTCCTGTTGGGGTGGATATGACGTATTTGGAACTTTTGGGATTGAGGTCAAGCCAACATAGCAGCATCTATCGATGACTGATAGCTGGAAATAATCTATAGGACTCGCAGCGAGGATTGGCCGGATAGAACGCGGGCACAGCAATTTTGAGCCTCGGCTGATGTATCGGGTTGCGGGCAGGCGACAAAACTGGGGGCACAGCACTTGCCATTGCCTACTACGGTCAGGTGCTTCTCGTCTCGGGGAAGGATCCGAAAATGTCTCTAAGTGCCGCCATCGATGGAACGTTGCTGAGGCTCAAAAGAAATGTTGTGTACAGAAAGGAAATATCGGCTCCGACATGCCGTCGTGTCTCAGCACAGCTTTTGTCTCACACGGACCGTAACAACCGGGAGCACCAGCATCTTAGGAAGTGAGTGACAGAGAACATGACACGCGTTGATGGGCGTAAAAATGGAAATTTTGGGAGGAATTGGAAATAGAGGAGTAAAGCAGACCCAAAACTGAATTCATTGTATAGTACCAAACCGAATCTATATGGAGTATGTAGCTATAGCCAACTTTCTGGGTATAGTGTGGCAATAGAGACATACAGCACGGGCAATGGCAAAAGAAAGACAAAAAGAAGCATGTGGCAACTTGCCACATGCTAACCTCGCTTTGGGTGACCCATCAAAGCTCGGCTTGCATGAACGTTGAGAAACATGCGGACAAAGGGAACACAAGCCCAACGACCTTGATACATGGCCTTCGGACAAAAAAGAAACACATACGACATAGACCCCGTTTGGGTTCTCCTGATGCGGTGCCCAGCATGCAGCCGATCCGGGGGTCAGCACCAATCGGGGTGGGCTGATCGGTTTACACCGTCTGCTTGGGACCCTGGGGGAAAATGGGAGGGTGCATACATGTGCCATAAACAACCGAGCCGAGATGGAAATGTCCAACGACAGCTGTGTCATTGATTGGCGTGAAAGCCGAGTCAAGCCGTTTCCCGGGGCTAGAAGCGGAATAATGCATGGGGGAAAAAGCATAGACACCACGGGGGAGATGCGCCGAAGAGGCCGAGAACGGGAAAAAGACGAGAATGGCATCGGAATCGGACCCGAGGAGATGGGTGAAAGGGAGAGCCTGTATACGTTAATTCTCGGACAAGGAAGCGAAAGAAGCCAGGTAACAAGGCAGGCCCCATGTGAAATGTCGACCGGGTGTTGGTGATGAGTCGGTCCTTTGCGGGATCGGTTACGGGCCAATGGGGGATATTTTCGGAAGTGACGCAGCCAGGGGAGCGATGCATGGGGGCTGGATGGACGAGGTCATGGTTAATTGAAGCCCGGCGGGTTGCATGGCCTCAACTGCCACAGCTTTGATAGACGTCACTGCCGGCTTTGGCTCCAAGGCGAGATGGACATGTTGGAGGTTGAGTTGAAGTGCATAGGGTGGGGTCAAATGGGACCCGCTAGGCCGGCCCATCTGCGACCTGCGTCTCCAAATGCCCCGAGAGACATTTTGGGCACAGCAATCAAGATTATGGTCAATGCCTTTGACTGGGCGCCCGATCCGTGCGAGATGTCACTGCGGGGAAACAGCTGGTGGGAGCGGCTTAGCGATCTGTGATGGTGGGCAGCCCATTGCCATTGATGCTGTCAAAGTGTCAACCAGCATCAAAGCCATAGGGAGAAAAGAAATAGGGGATAGGAGAAAACACACACGCATTACGGCTACCAAACGCTAGAGTCGGTGGACACCCGAGCAAGGGAGGGGGACAGCTCCGACTGGGTGGATGGCCCAGCGGACCGGCAAGAATCGAAGTGGTTGAGAGGCTCGTGTCAGTCGCCGCCCGTTGCCGACTGGGTTGGTGGTGACTGGCAGCTTGACATTGGCAGCATGACAGGCCTAAGCTGGTAAGATTGATAGGCGCACATGTGGATGATGCACGCAACAAGAGGAGGGAAGCATTGACACCCGGGCGGGCATTAGGAGCGAAGGAGAAAAAAAAAGTTTACTCGCATCAACTACCTTACGCACCCTGGTATGTGTCCGTGTTCTCTCATCTCTCAACCGGGCAAAATCGTTAGACATTCCTGGCCCCGTGTGATATTACGAGGCGTCCGGGTGTGAACGCGAGGGGCGTAGATGGCGTATGCGTGTGTGCGGATATATACAGATGTACCCGTCGTTGATGGTAACAGGTACAAGGCGCCTAGACTGGGTCCGCCTGGCTGAGTTGCAGAAGACGGAGCGAGGCAGAGCCACTACGATGCAATCTGGGCCACAAGAGCAAAGTGCAAGCCAGCGGCGGGAGGTAACCCCTCCTCACAGCCGCCAACGGCTCCATACTTGCTCTGGTTAGGCATTAGGCATTCAGATTCGGAACATTATGCGGTGGGCTGGCCCTCTCTGCCAAGACGAGGGTATCGAGGATTAGCGTTGGCCGTTTCCCACTTGAGGCTGCATCCAAACTCCTCAGGGATTAATAAAGGCCAGGAAAGAAAAAAAAAAATTAAAAATGTGGGCATTCGGCATGAGCAGTTCTCCCACTCTCCGCCGCTCTCTCTGCATGTACAGGTACGGAACTCGGATGGGGAACAGACCAGACAAACCAATTGCCCAGCCAGTGCCCTTGGAAATGAGAATTGGTGATCCGTCAACATCGGGAATGCAAGGAAGCAAGCAAGCAGGTGCATAGTCGCAAGACTCGGTGTACAGACTTGGCCGAAAGGATAAAACGTCGTTTGTTATCGGAGGGATGCCCACCCGTAGCTTAGCTTGCCTGTCTCGGCCAACTAGCCTGCTGTAACTGCTTACCGCGCTACAGCTCCTGGGCGAACCCAGACAGGGACGGGGGAGACGGGGAACGGACGGGAACCTTGAAGGAAGGCTGAAAGGAGGTTAGGAAGGTTAGAGGTTGGCAACCTAAGTTTTTCCCTACCGACTGTTAGTCCGGGCTGTGATCCAATTCCCACGTTTGACGGTACGCGGACCCAGAATACGTCGCTCTGGCAGCTTCTCCGTGCTGGGCCGGGGCCGCGTGGAATGTGGGATGAGAAAACAGCTGTCCTTCCCACCCCCCGTTGCCTCCGTCTGTCGTGTCGAATGGGAAACCTTTGGGCATTGGACCAAACAGCGCCCAGTTGACAACTGTAAGCATGGCACGGATGAGACGTGAAGAAGGGTCTGGGCTCAGAGATCAACACTCGGATCAAGCCACTCTCGCCTCTGTGTGTCGGCATGACCCTTGTTGTTCGGATATCGACAACGACAGGAGAGATTGGACATGAGCAACGGATTCGAGAGACCCGCCATTGCCGTCGACTGGAGCCAACAAGCGCGGGAGGCCGGGATGAGATTGATGAGCCAGCGTCCGTGCAGCCCGGGAGCGGGTGCAGGACCAGACAGCGTCTCGAGTGGCTTCCGCAGCTCGGTTTCGTATGCTGTGACTGTGATTGTGACTGCGGCTGTGGTGAGTGGATTGTGGTTGTGGGATGCGGGAGGCGACTCTTCGACCCTTTGACCCTTCGACCCTTCCGCGCTGATGCCGTGCTGCAAATGCGATGCGTGTGAAAGACCATTGCTTGCGCAGTCGTCCCTGGCGCACACGCACGCACAGTAGCTGTACCCAACGGTACCTGACATTGACATCAACTCCGACTTGGCTTAACCTGGTCGACAACCCTTACAACAACCCAACCCTTCAACAACGGTGCGCGCAGAACAGGGTTCACCAGACCCTCTATAAATTTTTTTTTTTCCACCTCGAGTCCTTGGACCCCCCTCCAGTTCCAGCCGCCCCGGTCCTGCCAACACACACCAAAGGCCGAATTATTTTTATCTCCTTTACCCCTTATTCTCCTGCCCACTCCGCGGGTTTCTGGTGACTGAGAAATGCGAATGTCACTCTGCTGGCCAACATCGACTTTCTCCATCGTCCGCTGTCGCACTACCCGCTTGTCAGCACAGGCCACCTCACTACCCGTGCACTACGCCTCCGCGCCCCAACCCCAACCTCCAAAAACGCCACCATGCCCAGCGTGTTCCCCCGGGACGGCGGAGACGCGATGTGCCAAGGATGATACCTCTGAGAGCAGGCTGGGCCAGGGGCCCGCTTGAGTACCTCTCGCAGCACGTCAGGTACCTCACACGGCGGCACTATGCCTCTAACCACGGCGCGGGCTAACCACACCCCAACCACACCACTCGCAAGTGCTGTGACCAGGTGGTCGTGCTTGATGCGTGCTTGCTGCATGCTGCAAAGACAAGCCCAGCATGCAGAAGAAGCAAAACTACAAGAGAGAAGGAAAAAAAATTGTGAGAAGTGCCCAAAAAGGAAAAACACGCAACTCCGACTGTACCCCCGGAAGAAGCTTGGTATGAAAAATTTTTGTTTCTCAGAGACGGGAGGTACACCTGAACAAGTAGTAGCCAAAAAGTGTTTTTTTTGTTTGTTTTTTGTTTTTCTTTACTCGTAGCCCCCAATCGTTGCATCATCCTCCAAAGGATGGAGAATCGTACTGGACAAGGCATCCACATCTACTCCCACGCTTAATTGTGGGCGCCCGGCCTGTGCAGTACCCAGACGCCTTTTTTTTGCCTCTCGCTCTCTCGTTTTTCGCGCCAAGGTCCCCACGCCGCGGGAGAATTGCGACAGCCGGACAGGCCTCTTAGCCATTGGCTTAAACGGATGGCTCCTTTCCGGCTGTTGACATAGAGGAGCCGAGTTCAGCTAGGCATTGAGTCAGGGGGGGGAACACTGGGACATCGTGCTGGTTGGAGGGTAGCAGCCTCGC
Source organism: Calonectria naviculata (assembly GCA_003031705.1). Taxonomy (NCBI): domain Eukaryota; kingdom Fungi; phylum Ascomycota; class Sordariomycetes; order Hypocreales; family Nectriaceae; genus Calonectria; species Calonectria naviculata. The sequence continues at coordinate 16,815 of NAGG01001730.1, forward strand.
GCTGCCCACCCATTTACCGTAGCGTACCGCATCGCATCGCATCGAACCGCACCGTAAATGCACCGCACCGTACCCGCGGCGGGTGCACCGTGACGGTACGGTAGACCCGTAGCCGTAATCCGGGGGCCCGGATGCCTGCTTGCCGATGGGCAAACCAACAAGTGCAAGTAGCAGGACGTGCTAACGCTGGCAGGCCTAAACCAGGCAAATATGGAGCAGGATCTGCTCAGCATGTAGGTACCGTACGGATAGGCAGTTGGCTAAACTCCCCGTACGGAGGTTCCGTAAACATACGGGTCTCGGTCGCCTGCCTCGTGTGCGGCGGGTTTGAGAGAGGGAGAGGGCGGGGAGGATGGCGAATCCTTCTCGTCCTATCACCACGATGAAAAACCCGTCAATCCATCCACGGCTCACTCGTCAAATCGGATACCGTCAGACCAGTCGCCCAGCCAAGATGTGAAGTGCGAGCCTAACCAACCGGCGCTCTCATCTCCCGGGGCGCCTCTACCCTTCCGGCTGGTGCTCGCCCTATCAGCGGCCGAGCCTTTGCCTTACACAATTCACGTCCCATGGCCTCGCCGCCTGCTGGCCGCCCTCCTTAGCTGGCGCTTGGCGCCTTGTATCCCGATAATGCCATTTGGTTTTTTTGTTTTTTTTGTTTGTCTTTTTTCTTGTTTTCCTATCTAAATTCTGACTTGCCATGTACGTTGTGGAGGAATTGGTATGTATGCGAATGCAACTCATGACGACATATTATTCCTTTTCGCTCTGCCCGTCTAATCCATCATCCTCCCTTCCTCTGGGCTCTCTTGGTGTCACTTTCCATCCCGGGCCCCCTCTCTCACTGCCTCGATGGTGACACTCCCTCTCGCTTTGAACCCCAAAGTCCTAGGTACCTTGTCTAGCAGCCGCCCCGGTACTGGATACCTGTACCTAGCTTCCTTTCCTCCCCCCTCCCCAGCTGTCTGTCCCCTTCGAGGGTTCCCCCGAGTGCCCAGGTTGCCTGCCTCTGTGGTGCCCAAGAGGCGGCTGTCTTGCCCACTGGCCCCTCCACCCGCGCCCAGCATGGATTTCCACCAGCTAGTCATCCACCCACTTGTACAGATACCTGCTGACCAACCACCAGCCCGTCGCCGACAACCCCATCCCCATGTACCCCCCTCCAGCAGCACTACTGGCCTTGCCTTGCCTCGCCTTCCCACCCCAGTAGCAGGGCCCTTGCTGTGGACTACACCTACCTAGTCTAGGTACGCTACCTCACCGGGCTTCCCTCCCTACTTGCCTGTAGGCCCAGTACGTACCGCAGCGTACAAGGCCCCGCCCACAAGTATCCACCCGCCGTCTTCCAACTTCGCCGCTCAGCAAAGACGGTCCATGGGGTTTTGACCATACATCTCTCTCACCCGGCTGCTTTTACCACTGCTCTGGCCGCTGTTGTTGCTGCTACTGCTCTCTCTCCGGCTGCTAACGTCGTGCCGCCGTCTCTCGCCCTACCGAACAGTACAATTACTGGCCCCAGCTCCTACCTCCATCAAGCCACCCCCTCTTCGTTCCTTGCTTTTCCTCCCCTCTGCCTGTGACGACCTCTTGTCAACTCAAAACCTCCACAACCACTCCTCGAGACAATCGTGCCTAGCATTGTCTCCAACACACTCCATCGCCTCCCCCCCCTATCCTCTGGTCCCCTCGACCTACTTCCTCTCCAATCCCCTGGCCGTTGCCACGCTCTCTTCGCCGTCGCCGTCGTCTCCGCCGCCGTCATCATGGCCGGCCGAATGGTATTATACAAGCTGGTGGTGCTCGGAGATGGTGGTGTGGGAAAGACAGCCCTTACCATCCAGCTATGCCTGCAACACTTCGTCGAAACAGTGAGTCTTCCTCCGTAACCACCGACAACAGCCATATCTTGCCACCTCGTTCTCCCCCCCTATAAACATCCTCCCCCTTGCTGACTCTTCGTCCTCCCAGTATGACCCTACAATCGAGGATTCATACCGTAAGCAAGTCGTCATTGACGGTCAGCCTTGCATGCTTGAGGTTCTCGACACTGCTGGACAGGAAGAGTACACCGCCCTGCGAGACCAATGGATTCGTGATGGCGAGGGTTTCGTCCTAGTGTACAGTATCTCGTCGCGCTCGTCATTCTCTCGCATCAAGCGCTTCCATCACCAGATCCAACGAGTCAAGGAATCATGCGCCTCGTCGCCCTCATACCCTGGCTCCCCCCTCTCCTCCGCGGGCTCGAACCTCCCTGTGCCTATCATGCTCGTCGGCAACAAGAGCGACCGAGTCACCGAGCGAGAAGTCTCAACACAAGAAGGCCACGCCCTCGCCCGCGAGCTGGGCTGTGAGTTTGTCGAAGCCTCGGCAAAGAACTGCATCAATGTCGAAAAGGCCTTCTACGATGTGGTCAGAATTCTACGCCGACAACGACAGCAATCCTCACGGCCCTCCGGTGGCTCCAGCGGTCGAACACGGACAAACGGTGACGCCGGTGGCCATCGGGATAACAGGCACCGAAGAGGAAAGGACGGCAAAGAAAAGTCATCCAAGTGTGTCGTGTTATGAGCTACGCAATCCCCCCCCACCAAGATACCTAGTCGGAGCAGGAAAGAGAAGGAATCACGGAGCAAAAAGAGACGGCCCAAACTGGAGGTTTGCCGGCAACAACAGCCGCGGGTGAGGGGTTGTGCAATCGCAACCCCTCACTCGCTGGCACAGGCTTGACGTCAAGCTTGGATATGATTGGCGAGATGCCGGAAGGAAATGGAGAGACGATTTTTTTTTAATTCTTTTTCTTCTACTTTTGCGATTTTTAGATGGCCAGAATTGTCCGACGACGAGGGCAACATGACGACGTAGCATCGAACGACGAACGAAAGCAGACCAGTTCCCGCACCGGCGAATGGCGTACGAACAAAAAGAGGCATATTGGGGCGCTAGGTATTCTTTTGACATTTATACTATTCTTGTTTGCAAAGTTACTGGCAAGACCTGGGCATCAATCGTGTCCCCGGATTCAGTGCCTTGGCCTCTTGATGAACACATGTGAGCGGGGGCCGGCAGCTGTGGGTGTTTCTGGAGTCTGATGGGCCGAGAGAGCCTGTTTCTGCTTTCCCACCACTCTATGAACAGGAATCCTCGCTTGCGCGGGCCTGGAACAAGATGGCATGCTTTTTGTTTTTGTTGGTTTCTTTTTCTTCCTTCGTCTCGTGTTTTATTGGACGAAGGAGCTGTCTACATGATACCGTTGTCCTGTTTGGATTTCACTGTTTGTCACGCCAAGATCTGATTTATCATGCTGTAGCCGGAGGGTCCTTTGCAAGTGTCTGCAACCCCCCCTACCCGGCCCGGAGATGATAGAATGGACCAAGGGGGAGGGAGGATGGAAAGTAACGACGGGGGAGTTGGCTGATCATGAGAGTTGTTTGGTGGCAGAATGTCTCTTCTCCTTGGTGGCTTGTGGACTACTGGGGCCCGAGTGGCTCAATGGGCCAGGCACGGCTGGAGCTTGGGCAGGGCAAGGCAGGGAAGGTGGTGGAAGGGGGCAATGGCAGGGATCCGGTCGACTTGTACGACTCGGGGGCCGGAGGCTGGAAGATAATGGGAAGCCGGAAAATGAAACGGACGGGGAAAAAAAAAGAGAAGCTGGACATTTCTGTATCTACACACGTAACATGAAGCCACGTCGGGACGGGCTCGCGAGCGAGAGGGAAGGCACCAAAAAAAAGAGCAGAGGCAAAGATACCAAACAAAGTTGACTTGAGATGCCAAACGGCCGGCGCCGACAAGTGCGTGCATCGTTGCAAGGTGTGGCTCACTAAACGGGAAAGGGAATGGAAGCCCTACGTACGTTAGCCTCGTCGACGACGTCGACCACACAATGGCGAGAGGCTAGTGCGCTGCGCTGTAGGACAGGGCCAGGGTGCCCCTGGGCAGCGGACAGTGGGATACCCCATGGCCGGCCATGTCACTTTCACTTGATGAGAAAAGAAAACGGAACTAATGGGGGGGCTTGTTGCTGGGATGTGGGTGCCGGGTGGGAACGTGGGAACGGGTTAGTTGTGATGGAGCAGAGAGCTCTGGTTCGATTCAACTTGACATGTCGAGCAGAAACTTGATGTAGGTGTAGCATCGAGATAAGACGAAGGCAGATTGATGGCCGGACAGGCGACGAGACGACGAGCAGACATGGCAGGCACTGGCTCCTGTGCTCCATCGCTCCCTCTCTCGGATGCCATGTTCGCGCGCAGAGAGAATGTCCCTGGGCCATGGATGGTCCTGGTATTTTGTCCCCATTTTTTATCCCCCGATTGTCCCATGCCACATGCCTCGTTGCTGCTTGTTGCTTTCTCCAGCACTACTATCTCAGCCACCATGAGCACGTACCCGGCGCTCGCTGTCACCCACGCACGCAGCAGTAATAGGTGCAGCGGCGTATTTACAGTACGATATGTCTATCCACACCCACGCACACACGCACACGCAACTTGGCGCTACTCTGTCACACTTGGCTCCCCCATCCCGCGTAACCCACACTGCCGGAAGTTGTAGAAGAGTAATGGACATATAGATAGAGAGAGAGAGAGCAGCGGATACGTGGACAAAGTCGAGGTTTGTCCCGACCACAGTCGCAGCGAGAGTAAGAGAAAAGAAAAAAAAATCCCATTCTCCACATCTGATGCGCCGTTTTGCTCGGACAGCGAGTGGGGTGGGGGGCAGAGAGGGAAAGGCCGTGGCCTGCTGCTGCAAGAGGTGGGAGGGGGATATTCGGAGCTCTCTGCAAAAGTAAGTAAGCTCTGCCTTCCCCCCTCCCTCCTCCCCAGCTCGGTTCCGTG
>NAGG01001738.1:0-17737 GCA_003031705.1 Calonectria naviculata
CCCAACCCGTTAACTTACAAACCAGTTTAAGAATTTTCAGGAGGAGGATCTTTTTCAAGAGATAAATTGTAGTTTAATTTTTATAGTTTAATTTTCAATTCGATTTAAAAAGCTGACATAAACTTTTCTACGTCTATCAACTAGATTCAGCCTATCTATCCATCATTAGCTCACCTTTACAGTTTGACGACCATCTGGTTGTCTACCCTGTACGCATAAATCAAAGTATATAGCTAAAAATAATAACTTTAATAACCACACGAGGGGGGAAGGACACATTTCAATATTTTTAACCCTTCTATCACTTAATGGAATCAAACTATATTGTAGATGGAAACGAGCTAGCTAACGGTAACATTTCATTCGCCAACAGAGTATAGCGTATGGAGCAAGAATCGAAAAAGGAGTTGGCTGCGTTAGAAAAGGATAAAAAAGCTCCAAAGAAATAACGCATTATCTGGGCCCAGGATACGAATAAAATGGCAAACAAACGAACCTATCCGCTGGTTTAAGCGGGCCGCAGGAACATTTGCGTGGGGAAGCCATTTTAGGTGAGGTGGCCCCGCTCATCCCAATTCTGTGTTTAAGTGTGCCCATGGCCTCAGTAGATTTTACTTAATCCAACTCAAATTTGTATGACTAATAGCTCCTCTCGCTTTATTTAATTCTTATGCAAAACAATAATACACGTATACGCAGATGCGTCGGATTTGTAATTGGAGTAAGGGCCAGCTTTAAGAACTTGACACTGGGGCGCATAGGAACGGCTCGAGACCGGGTAAATGGAGAGAGCTGCTTACAGAAACTAGCCGTGCCGGAAAAAGCACAAATCGTATGGTCAGCGAGCGGTGCCCGCCGATCGGATTACCAATCTGATAAGCCACTGCCACCAGGCACAGACAGCGCATGGCATTAGCCCGCCGTCCAGGAACCGCGTTACGAGGCCAATGGGCATGCGCAATTGCGGAGCCGTGTGTGCGCGGCCAGCAGACGTGGACGGGGAGTTGGGACAGGAGAGATGGCGCACGATAAGGCAAATGCCGATAATCTCCCCGAATAATTGGGCCCGGTAGATGCCGGCTCCCATTTTCCAGCTCTGGCTGAGACTCGCTCCCTGCATGGGCTGTGTCGCAGCATCATGACAAGAAGTATGAGACGCTCCATGCCAAATAACGTCATGTCGGATGCGCCGTCCTGATTGGCCCATCTCGCTCCACGCGACCCTCTCCACGTTGGGGGACTCGCACTAGTCTGGGGTGTCATGGTGGTTGAGCGCCACTCCGTGATATCGACCTTCGAGCACGCAATCCCCAGATCGACCAACGCCCCTCGCCCGCGAAGACGCAATCGTCATGATGCGGGGCCGACAACGGAAGTGGGATTGGGATATAAAAGCGTTCCGGTGCTTTGGGTCCCGTGTAAGACAATGAATCCGGGCTCTTCAAGACACAGTCTGGCACTCAATTGACCACTTAGACCCATTCTACACACTCAATTGAATAGAATAACCATGGCGCCCGGTGCTTTGATTGACGAGGCCAACTCGGCCGCCGGCGTCCTGCCCCAGGTCGTCAAGAACACCGACGCACCCCGCAGCATCTTCCCAGACGGCATCCGGACCTCGGGCCAGCACAACCCTCTGTACGAGAAGCTCAGGCCCTACGCCGACTTCCCCAAGGAGATCACTGGCCCTACTCTCTGGAAGAAGGAGGACTACGAGAACCAGCCCGACAAGTGGACTCACCCATTCACCGATGAGGAGATCCAGGAGCTGAGCGACACTGCCGACCGCTTCATTGCCAGCGGCATTCCCCTGACCGGCATCTCCAAGGTATGTCTCATGATGTCCCCCCCCAATTAACCCTTCGATGACAAATGGCTAACATGCTTTCGCCCAGGAAAACTTTCCCCTCCCCATCCTCAGCAAGGCCCTGGGCGAGCTCCGCGAGGATCTGCTCAACGGCAAGGGTTTCATCCTGTTCAAGCGCTTCCCCGCGCAGTCCTGGGGACCCCTGAAGAACGCCGTGGCCTACATGGGTCTCGGCACCTACATTGGGTACTTTGTGTCCCAGAACGGCCTCGGCCACGTCCTGGGCCACGTCAAGGACGTCGGCGACGACGCCACCCAGATCGACAAGGTGCGCATCTACAGGACCACGGCGCGCCAGTTCTTCCACGCCGACGACGGCGACATTGTCGGCCTGCTCTGCGTGCACCGCGCCCTCGAGGGCGGCGAGAGCGACATTGTCAGCATCCACAACGTGTGGAACTACCTGCAGGCCAACCACCCCGACGTCGCCGAGACGCTGACCCAGCCCATCTGGTACTTTGACCGCAAGGGCGAGACGTCCGAGGGCCAGGACGAGTGGCTCCGCCAGCCCATCTTCTACCTCGAGAACGGCGGCAAGGGTCGCGTCTACTGCAAGTGGGATCCCTACTTTGTCCGCTCCCTGACCCGGTTCTCCGACAAGGGCCTCGTGCCTCCTCTGAGCGATGCGCAGAAGCACGCCATGCAGGTGCTCGAGGAGACCTGCCAGCTGCTGGCCCTCCACATGATCCTCGAGGTTGGCGACATTCAGTTCGTGTCCAACTCTCACCTCCTCCACGCCCGAACTGCATACACAGGTAAGCTTTTATTACAAATCATCTCTAACTAAGCATGAAGCATAAAAGGCTAACTCTATCTTTCCTAGACCACGCTCCTCCCACTCCCCGACGACACCTTCTTCGTCTCTGGCTGGCCACCCCAGAGAGCGAGGGTGGCTGGGCGCTGCCTTTCCACGACAGCAACGAGAAGAAGCGCGGAGGAATCCAAGTAAACAACACTGCCCCAAGGTGCCCGCTGGATGCGGAATAAGGATATCATTTGCATTTTCTTTTTTAGCGAACCATGATTGGAATAATGAAACCCAAAACTGTAAAATACACAAACTAGATATAAAAAAATGGGAAATAGTCTTTAAACTTTGATGTCTTGTTTAATGACTGTGATAACTGGAGATTGCTTAGCTCACCATGTTTCACTTGACTAGCAATGTATTGCGCATGCATAGGATAAATAGTAATCATGTTAAACGTCATAAAACGTCGCCTCGTTCATCCGCGAGACGTTCTGGGCTTATCTACCTTTCGTCTGGAACCCGTCTAGAATAATCTAGCATCTGTCTATGTCTATTGGTATGAAACCAAAATCAAACAATTCTATGCCTTCTATTTGGCAAGAAACAACTGCACCACAACGGCAAGGATGGCAATCACCACCGCAATACAAGCGAACCAAACCTCGGCGCCAAAGTCCTTTTCCTCGAGCCAAGCCTCAAACTCTGCTGGCAGGAAATCAACGAGCTTGTTCGGAGGGCCATCCTGGCGTCTTTCGGCCACCCTCTTCAGGAGATGCTGCTTCAGGTTCGTAATCTCAACAACCAGTCGGTGCTTAGCCTTGGAGTCAGACGGACGATGGCGCACAAGCAGCGTCTGCTGGGCCGGGTTGAAGGACCAGTCGCCATCGCTCACGTTGATCAGGAGATCGTGTTTCGCGTAGTGGTAGCTGGGGATGTAGACTTCTGTCAGACAAGAGTTGTCTGTCGTCTTTTCCGAGCCACCCTCGCTGACCCACTCGAATTCATATTTCAGCGTCTTGTAGTTCCAATCTGAGCGCACAGGCTTGCCGGCAATCTTGACGGCGTATGGCCGGATAATGACATCAAGCACTCGGCCTCCGTGATACAGCTCGTCGTCTTCGTGAGCCTTGTTTCGGTAGTCGGGACGTGCTGGGGTGCCGTCCGTCTCATCATCTCCATTGATAATAGAAAAGTCCTCCTTATTCCAGCCGTCTCCGTACTCGGTCTTGTTGTGAGGGTTATAGTTCCAGAGAGTGAAGCCCACCATGTTATCTTCCATGGCGGCGATGAGGCCATTCATCAGGTCGCGCTGCTTGTCGTACCATCCTGTCGTGAATGCAGCTCGTTGGTTAATATCGAAAGGAATACCAATCTCTCCAATGATTGTAGGCACGCGGCCCAGCGACTTCTGGCCGTAATTTACAATGTTTCCAATCTGCTTTCTATAGTTTGTGCGCAATGCTTTGGCTCCAAAATACAAGGCGTTGAGAATGAACATGCCTCTGGAAAGGCCTTGAACATTGACATTCATAAAGGAATGGTGCTTGCCGAACAGCACATTCAAGTCGTAAAAGTGTGGCGCATAGACAAAGTTCTTTGGGCGCTCGGTGTCGATTATCGTCTTGACCGCATATGTCTGGCGCTTGTCCTCCTCACTAGGCGGTTGCTGCGTCGGCCAGGGAGGTATAAACTCATTAGGAATGGGCGCAAGAAGAGTCATGCGATGAGAAGAGTTGCGGTTGACTCTCTCGGAGAATTTCTTGATGAATGGGGCATAAAAGTCGCGATACCACTCAATGGGCTGTCTCTCACGCCCTGGTCGATGATCGACATCAAAGTAATCCTTGTCCAGCACCACGGCCACCTTCTTCTTGTCGTCCCATTCCCAAACACCGTGGGCCCGCCACACACATTGCCCCATGCCATGCTGGGAGTGGAGGTCAATGTTGGGGTTGGTAGCCAGCCAGGCCGACTTGCCCTTGGGGTCGACGTATGAGCGGTGCGAGATGCGAGTCGGCCACGGCCACGACTTGACGTAGAAGTTGATTTGCTGTGCATAGCCGCTACCGAGCGCTAGCGCCTGAGCGAGCGATGGGTAGTGTCCGATGTGGAGATCGGTGTCGTAGTTCCAGCCGTGAAAGTCGTGCAGGCTGATGAGGCCCCGGTGCGGCTCATTCATGGCCTCGAAGCCGATGCATCCCTCCAGGGGACCCAGCGTGTCGGCGAGCTTTCCAAACGCCTCTATAAACGCATCCTGGAGATAGTCCTGCACCGAGACAGTCTCGGAGGGGCCCTTGCCGCTGATGGGTGATCGTCGACACTTCAGGTTTGGGGCCAGTGCGTCTCCAGCCCAGAACAGAGTGGCCATGGTGGATGCGGCGAGCTTCTGGTAACCAGATGGCCACACAAAGGGACCGCTGGCCTCGCGCTCGTCAATGAGGCCATTGGCCTTTTTCCACTCCTCCTGGCCGTGGATGTAGGCAGCGCCAGTGTCGGTGAAGGCCTCAATGTCGAGACCCGCCGCCTCAAAAGTCCATCCGGGAGCTCCGCTTCCTCCGCTGTACCGGCTCCAGACGTCCTGGTGGCCGCAGATGAAGCACTTGATGCCATAGCTGGGCATCAGCTCGACCAATGCCTTGAGGTAGTCGATGTACTCCAGGTCCAGGTCGGTGTTTGGGTTGGGACCCGAGTGGGCCAGCGACTCCCAGGTGACAAGCAGACGGATAAACGGGAGCCCCCAGGCCTGGAGCCGGCGGAAGTGCAGCGGCGCCTCCTCCAGAGGGAACGGGCGGCCTGCAAAGGTGACGGTGCGGTGGTCGTAGAAGCCGTCGGTGAGGTGCGACAGGCCATTGGGCTCGGTCGGCAGCTTGCTGGCGGGCGAGACATTGAGGCCGCGCAGGGCGACGACGCGGCCGTGGGCGTCGACGAAATGGCCGTCCTGGATGGTCAGCGGCCCGCCCAGCGCGGCGGCGGAGAGGTCATGGGCTGCGCGTGTCTCGACCATGATGGCGGTTGCGGAAGCTGACACGTTGACCTTGACCGCCGATGCCAGCAGCCTGGAAACATGGTGGTGGTTCTGGCCGTTTTACCCCACGTGGGTATTTTTTTTTAGCGCCAGGGGGGGTTGGGTTGGAGATGCAGGCAGCGAGATAGGATGGATGGATAGATGATGTATGCTGTGGAGGGGCAGGGAAGGGGGAATGGTATTTCTCTAAACATTAAACTGCTTTTTAATAAGAAAGTGAAAAAGATCAACGCTTGCTGTCGTCACCAAAGCAGTGACGGTATCAATACTCGCTCATGATGCACCCCGTCATCCTTTTTACGCCTGTCCCCCAAACCCATGCCCGTGTCCCTGGTATCCACCCTGTGCTTGTGTCGCCGCCTGTGTCGAGTCTTGTGCGGCACCACCACCTTCGTCTCCTCCTCCTCCGCGGGCTAGCCCCGGCGACAGCCCCGGCGAGAGGTGGCCGCCCTCGACCGTCGTCGTGGTATACCCACCCGCGCCGGCGTACGCCGTGGACGCTCCCCTGTCGCCCGGCGCCTGCGTCCCCGAGCTGCCCGGAGGCTCGGGTCCGGTCTCGAAGATGCCGCTGTACCGGCTTCTCCTCCGCGCGCCCTTGTCGCCCCAGTCCATCATGCCAATGGCCGGCGAGCGGTAGAGCTGCCGGGGCTTCTCCTGCGTCACGTCGCCTTCCAGCCCGAAGCCTTGCGTCTTCTCGCCCAGGTGACCGGGCACCTCGCCGAAGCCGACCTTGAGGTTGCGGATCTCGCGCTCCTGGTCCCAGCGGACCTTGTTGAGGCTCTGCGCCCGCGTGGCGGCCACAATGGACGAGAAGCGCGTGTCGCGCATGTAGCCCAGCTCGCGGATCGCCATCAGGCCCAGCGCCACGCCGATGACGGCGAATAGGATCGACACCGAGTACACCGCCCACAGGTCCTCCTTGTGGTAGACAAACTGGTTCACGATGCGCTGCCGCACGCACGGGTACCGCGTATCACGGTCGCCCGGGTCTGGCCCGCTGATCTTCTCCGGGTCGCTGGCCCACGAGACGCTGATGAAGGAGGGGTTCGCAATCATGGACAACAGGATTTCTTCGTAAAACTTCTCCACCTCCCTCTCAAAGTTGTGGACGGGGAGGTAGTTGGGCAGCTGCATCAGGCGGGTCTCGATAAACTCAGTCTCGGAGACAATGTTGGGCATCTTGATGGTTCCGTTGATAAAGCTGCGCATCATCTTGCCTATGGAATGGTAAGCCGCGATGCGCCGGTATTTCTCCACATCGGTTGCGAGCACAAAGTTGGACCTGGGCACAGCCGTCGTGTTGTCCCAGGTGCCGTCCTTGTCATCCTTCACACCCCGGATATACCTGGTGTCGATAATGTTGCCCTTGTCCGTGCGGTTCGTGACGGTCACGTTTTGGATGCCGTTGGTGTAGTTGAAGGTGACGTTGTAGTCCATCATGCGGTACCGGCATCCCATAATCTTTGGCGTGTACGCCTCATCCCACCCCTTGACGCTACGGTTGGAGGGCTGGAGCTGGGTCAGATTCTTGACCCAGGCGTATCCAATCCAGATCATGGGCTCCGTCTTGAAGGCGCCCAGCTCCTCTGGGTACGGGGGTTTGTACTTGGGCACTCCGCCAGCGCCTGTATCGGTCTGTTGGGCGGGGTAGTCTCCTTCGTCGGCAACGGCGAAATAAGAATAGTTTCCCTTGGGGAGGAGGTCGCTCGTATTGAAACGTGGTAGCGTTCCTCCTAGCTTTTTAACCTCCGAATCAACGCCACTGGCGACCTGCTCACACTTGTACCCCGGCCCGGTAAACTGGATAGCGAAGGAGCAGTTCCACCCGTTGCCGCAAATTTCCTGCGGCGCACCTTTCCTGACCACCGTTCTCAAATTAAACTTGGCGCGGTTGGCGATTGTCTGGAATTGCTGGCTCGGGCCGGTCCAGTAGTCGAACGAGTTGTTGTTATTTGGCTGCGGGGGGCTCATGGTGTTGTTCCAGACCGAGGCGGATACTTCATAAATGTTTCCCATAGGCACAGGCACACGCCAATTGAGCGTTTCCTCGTGCGTAAAGTTGAGGGTGCGCACCGACGGACACGTCGTGTTCTGGACCTGGTTGCGCGGCTGCACCGACAGCGTCTCCGACGTCAGAATGACGATCAGCGGGGTGCACCAGATGTACAACGCAAGACACATGGCCAGCTTTGCGCTCCTGAGCGCCTCCCAGTTGAACAGGGCAGAGAGATCCTCGGCGGCCGCGAAGAGGGAGTCGACGGCGCCCAGGCTGAGCATCTTTCGGCGCACCATCATCCACGCCCGTTGGCGGAATGCCAGAATGACTGCGGTGACGAGGCTGGCCTTGGAGAGGAAAGCCAGCGCGGTTCCGTACCGCAGCTTCTTCATCTGCTGGTACGCTTCCTTTCCCTCCAGGCTGGCGTAGAACAGGTGGTGGCCGATGGCGAACATGACGCCGCAGAAGAGGAAGAAGATCATGGTCCACGACATGAGCCAAAACGCCTCGTACATGTCCCAGAAGCGAACGAAGAAACCTCGAGGCCCCGTGGGATAATTGCGCCTCGCGCGGGTGCTCTCCAGGTAAGGGTCGAGCAGCTCTGTCTGGCTGCCCTCTCTGTTGTGGAATCCATATCTCGGACTGGGCGTGGGCGCAAACGTGTCCCAGCCGATGGGCGGAGTGCCGTAAGGGTAGTTGGGATCGTTCGCGTGCGTCGCTGCTGCTCGGGGCATGTATCCGGGTGTCGATGGGGCATGGCCTGGCGTCGTCGCGAAGCCCGGCGTCGCGGGGTCGGCGAACGGATTCGGGTTTGGGTTGGTGCTGGGGTAGGTGCCGGCGTAGCTGAGTTCGGGCGGCCGGTGGAAGGCCATCTGTGGTGTTTCCGGGGAGACCTCGCCCGGGTACTGCTGCTGGTACTGCTGCTGCTGCGGTAGTTGTTGAGGTTGCTGAGGTTGCTGAGGTTGTTGGTGGAGGTGTTGATCTGGCAGGCCGCCCTCTCTGGTCGGCCGCCAGTCGGCGGGGTTGTTGGTGTTCTGGTTCTCCATGGGGCAGGCCACACTGCAACCAGACGGACGGGAGCTGCAGCGCGGGGGAGCAAAACGGTTCAGCGACTTGCGTCTGCGTTTGGCACTGCAAGTTCAAGCATGAGCACAGGTACAGGTACAGGCAGCGCAGTAGTCATATTAAAAATGGTGGACAGGCAATAATAAGGCTGGGCTTGGCCCCCCCCCCTCTTCGGCCATCACCCTCTCCGGGTGTGCATTGTGCGGTGCATTGTGGTGCACTGCGGAGCTCTGCTTCGTCTCCAGTCCCCAATTAGGCCCTCAATAGTTGCGCCACCGGGTCCAGCTGGGGGGTTCCAGGCCCATCTCAGCCGCTTCAGCCCTAGCAAAAACTCTTGTTGCGGCCATTACGGGTGCGTTGCTGCAGCTGATGTGGCATCCGCGGGTAGACGCAACTGACATGCCGGCATGGCTGAGCAAACGACGTGCCCTGACCATGCCCTGCCCACGCCCTGGCCCAATCAGCGCCGCGCGAGGGAGCGACACAGGCTGCAATGGTTGGTTGACGGGCGGCGTGCGCTGCAGTCAGCAATTGGGCTCGCTGCGACTGACGACTGCGTTTCCCACTTCTGCCATGTTGCTCCATGTTCCATGTTCCATCCTTGGGGACCCGGGCATCGGGGCCATGGGTGGCCCGAAAGGATGGCACAACCTGGGCTGCTGCTCCGTGTCATCCCTGCGCGCAACAAGCACAATTCAGGAAGTGGGGGGGGGCTGAACCTGGTCGATCGCCGACCATCTGAATTTTATCACACTTTGTCCGCAGTATAAGGATCGCGCCAACCAGGATGAGCCAAGACCGGAGAGAGAGACTGGCTCGTCTCGCTTCCCGTGGCCTCCCAGCCCTCCTCTGCGCTGTTCCAGTTGTGGCCGTGGCTGTGACGCCAAACGCATCCACTCTGTGTGCCCCAGCCTCTCACAGAGCCACAGCATGTCTCTATTTTTTCTCCTCTCATCTCGCTGTGTCGTCCAAACACGGCCACCGCAGGACGCCTTGTCTCTCGCGCCAGCTTGCAGCCACGGCCATGTGACGCCGCGCAGTGGAGGAGGGCTGCTGGGAGGGTTCTAGACCTCGCGCGGGCGTCCCGACATGGGAAAGTGTCTTGTCGAGCGGGATTTCGCATGGCAATTGGTTCGGTGACGGGGTGGGCATTTGCCTGTGTCTCTCCGGGATGGACTGAGTGGCCGACTTGACGTTACAAAGAGGGCTCCCGGTCTTTGTGCCTCCGTGTCCTCGTGTCATTCCTCCTAACCCCGGCGCTGACCAGAAATGGTGGCGTCGACGTGCGTGTTCGGCAAGGCGACGTCGAATCAACAGCGCTCTTCGCCCAGACACTGTCTTGTATCGGCCCTTGTCTGACGTCTGATTACCTCGATTACGTCGTCTCTCCAAGTGCCAAGTGCCTGCCAAGTTCTCGCCAAGGCTTCCCCAAATGCCGTGGTTGGTTGCTTCTTCGGCTGTTTCACTGGAGGGCGGCATCGTCCCAGCGCCGATCCACGCTGCGGGCGGCCCCACCTCGAAAGAAAGCACCAAGTTCGGGGGGCATGACAAAAAAGCAACGAGCCGTCACGGCAAATAAGAACCACCTGCCTGGCCAGCTCATTGTGTAACTCTGTGACTGTCTCTCCCGTCATCCCACGGACGATAATCGTATTCGCACGTTTCCCGCATTTCGCAAACGCTGCAGGTGCGAGATGAGATGAGACGGAAAACCGGGAAACATGTCAGACGGTTCCGGTTCCTCCACAGGGCTGAGCAGGTAGGTCCCACCGTTTTTATTCGTGTTGCGCCAGCGGCCCCCAAAAGTCCCGGCTATCAAACCACCATCATCCCAGAGGAACTCGCCGGAGCCTAATTTTCGTCAAGGTGGTGGATATTGTGTAACAGTGTTCCTGTAGTGCAAGGAGTGAGCTTATATGAAACAGCCCGACACGTTGACATTGTCCAACATGACAAGGCAGAATTCCAATGTGCCAAAACTGCAAATTGTAGGCTACATACATATGTATTCATGCTGCACGACACTCGCCACCGAACCGACCATATTCAGATGCAACGTCGGGAAGGATTTACCCGTTTTGGTCCAACCACACCAACTTAGCTCACGTTGAAATCATAACATGGCTTAGCAAAATGCGCAGATCACCCTCAAATCTGCAAGCTAGGCAACAATTCATTGTTTTAGAGAAAGCTAAATCTTGATTCGTCTCATTAAAAGGTAAATGACTCTATTTCTACCGTCGTATTATCCTCCAGCGCATCCTTGACCGCCTGGCAAACGACCATGGCCGCCAGCCCTGCCTCAACCGAGCAGCTTGGCTCCTCCTGGCCTCTGATTACCTTCACAAAGTGGCTCAGCTGTAACTCAAAGGGGATTCCCTCTGGCACTGGTATTTGATCCTTGACTAGCTCAGAGTGCCAAGACTTCTGCGTGCCATTGTACGACCAAGTTGTCATGTCGGGAACGCTCAGAGACGCCTCGGTGCCGAAGATGCGGTAAAAGTCCTGCCCAGACTTGGGAATCAGAGGGTTCTCTCCGGTGCCCGCCTCAAAGTTGTAAGGCGACGGCAGGTTGTCAGACACTAAAAAGCTACCGACAGCGCCCGACTTGAATCGCAATGTAAGCACGGCACCCTCCTCAGCGTTGAAGCCACGTTGAGAAATAGTCTTTTCCGCGTGTACTCGGACAATGGGCCCAAACAGGTAGTGAAGTAGATCAATCTCGTGAATCAAGTTGATGAGGACCACGCCGCCTGTCTTGTCCCTTCGCCATTCCGCCGGTGCGTCAAAGTAGTCGAGAGGTTTGAATGTCGCCCAGATTCCGTTGATGGCAACAATGTTACCTAATGAACCAGACGAGACAATCTCCTGTGCCTTGACCATGTATGGGTTGAAACGGCGGTGGTGGCCGACGATGGCCTTGACATTCGAATTTTGTAGCTTCTTGATTAGATCCTTGCCGCTCTGGATGTCGGTGCAAACTGGCTTTTCGATAAGAACGTGGACTCCCCCGGACACCAATTCCTCGGAGATGGGGACATGTGTATGGTTTGGTGTGCAGATGATGGCGGCGTCGGGTTTGTGTGACGATTCGAGCAGTTCCGAGACAGATTTGTAGTAGGCGGCACCAAGCTCCTCGGCCAGCTTTTGACCTCCGGGCATCAAATCAACAATGGCAACAAGCTCGGCATCTTTGCTCTCAACCACAGTCCTGGCATGGCGAGGGCCAATGAGACCCACGCCAATGACGGCAATCTTAACCTTTGGTAGTTCTGACATTGTTCCCACCCTGTAGTTCAGTGGGTCGCGGGTTTTTTTTAGGTTGGAGTGGAAAGTGAAACTCGGCGCCAGAAATTATACAGAGGGAAGCATGCGGCTGAATTTGTGTTTAAATAAACAACGGTATTTCTTATATCCCATCAGATCATGACTGGTTACCCTCTTTAATGGATCTTTTTGGCAAAACATTTTCCCTAGGTCAACGTGGGGTGAGTCTCTCCACGCGGAGAAGCGGGGCCATTTTGCGGAGAGTGGCGGCTTGTTTGAGGTCTAACTGAAAACATACTAAGCTGCTAAACGTTCTCCCGATCTCTATTGTAGACTTGTCAAGATGCATAATGATTTCGAAGACTAGCCAATCGGAAGCACCACATCCCATATTATGGACTCAATTTACCAACGTACGATGTGTTGCGGTGGGTTTTTGCATCAGACGATGACTCGTAGTCGGCTAAGGTAGATGACAAAACATTCAGAAGTTGCATCAGATGCGACATATTTTTCTTTCACTGTGAGAAAAACAGCAAGTAACGATTGAACCATTTCGTGATACTGCAGTCAATTCATTCCTTGTACACTAACTACATGATGGTCATAAACTCAATTTCTGTACGTCAAGGTAATCCAATAGTCGTTAAAAAATCACATCGTGTCGCTGCCATGTCTCCTATGCAGGTTAACTGGCGCTGACACTAGAGTCGAAACTTGATTTCCCCTTTGCCTCTGGCCTTTCCACCGCAACATGCTTCGCCTGCACGACAAGCAAGCTGACATTTGCTGTTGCCGTCTTGCGAATCTCCTTGGCGAGACCAGCAGCAACAGCTCCAAGGGTGGACCTTAGGTTGCCTGATTCGGAACCCGAAGCCTCGCTGACAGATCTTGGTACCGAGCGACCTATCAAGAACGTGATAGACTGTCCATTCAGGGGTTGGAGATTGAGCAGATCTGAGGCTAGCTTTGAAGCATCGTAGGGAATCTTTGTAAAGACGACGCTGTCGGCAGCGGTGTCTGAGATGCCAGACTTGATCCTCTCGAATTCCAGATCCTCACTTCCTTGCCTATCTTCAAGAGAGACGATTTCAACCGCCATGTTTTCTTGTTCGGCAAACTGCAACGCCAAACGGACAGCGTAAATATCGTCGACAGTCCCCGTGTACAGCGCGCAGATGCGCTTCTCCCGTCGGCTCTCGGCTGTGCGAAATTTGACCACCGATGGCTCCGGTATTTCGGACTTGCTGTGTCCGGAGACTTGTCGCGATAGAGGCTGGGTCGATGACGGGCTGTTGGCTGGCTCCAAGAGTGTGCTCTCCACAAACACGCCCACATTAGAGACTGGGCTGGCTTGATCAAAAATGTTCTTCATAAGGAACGCAAAGTCTCCGTTGGAAAGAGGATCCCCTCGAGATGCGCTGTAAAAAGAAGGGAGCTCCGAGATGGTTCCAGTTTCACTCCATGGGACAAGGACCAAATCGGCCGTGAGCTTGGATGCCTCGGTGGCCAACGTGTCAGCGAAAGACTCTTCGGGGACGACTGCGATCTGCCCTGTGACTTCGACGTCTCGGGACGTGTTGTTTGCAGAGGTACCGAAAGCCTTGATAATTGGATCGTGACCAGCGTACTCTTCAATTTCGGACACCTTCATCACCGAAGAATTTCGCTCGGTCAGTCCAACTAAGCGACATCCGTGGATGTTTAGGAGTGGTTGCGGCGGTGTTGACTTTTCGTCATCTTGAGTAGATGCCAATGCCGGGTGAGCCACACTCTTCTCTGACGAGTTTTGGTTCTCTCCATTGGAGCTGTCGTTAGAGCTCTCGCTACGTGGGCCTGCCGTGAAGAAAGAAATGGCTGAGAAAAGGCTCGAAAGTCCGTCAGTCCTAAGATAGACCAGAATTCGATTGGGGTCGTGCTTATTCTCTCCACTAGTTGCAGTGTCGTCATGGGGCTCAAGTGAGTTTCCTTCCCAATCAATTTTACCCTGTTTCCATAGCTCAAGCTTTCTCTGGTACGATGGGGGATAAAGCCACATGGTCAGTGGAGATGTGGCAAACGTGGTCACAAGAGCCATAACAACAAAAATGGTAAATGTGCGGGTGCTGAGGATCTTGGCTTGTAATCCAATGTTGAGAACAATGAGCTCGACGAGACCTTTGCAGGACATGAGTGTTCCGATTGTGAAAGACTCCCGCCACACCAAGCCGTTCAAGCGTGCTCCCAAAGTACCACCCAGGAGCTTACTGAAGAATGCGGTTATAATTACGGCGATCACATAGCCCCAAATGATTCCGCTGTCGAGGAGCGAAAGGTTCGTGTTGATTCCGGAGAGCGCAAAGAACAGAGGCACGAACAGGGTTGAGATGAGATCCTCAATCTTTTCCGTGAGCTTGATGGCGAAACCTCCCTCGTGAGGACACATTAGTCCGACCATGAAGGCACCAAAAATGGAGTGGACACCAATGACGCTGGTAAAGAAAGCAGACGCAAACACCAGCAGGATGGTCAATGCGACCACGGCTTCACTGGGCCCATTCTCCAGACTCTTTGTCTTCCGAAGCACCCACATAAAGCACGGCCGGATGATAAACGCCAAGAACAAGGCGAACCCCACTGTCACGAGCAAGATCCAGACAGCAGTCACACCTGCACCAGAGTTGACGAGAGTAACGCACAGAGCAAGCAGGATCCATCCCACAACGTCGTTGACGATACCGGAGGTGAGCACGATGACACCCACGTTGGTTTTGAGCAGCTTCAAGGCGGTAAGAATTCTACAAAGGACGGGGAACGCGGTGATGGCGATGGCAATTCCGATGAACAGAGCAAAGACTCCAAAGCTGATTGGAGCCAGCTCTGGGTCGTCGCCAAACTCGTGGTAGAGACCATAGGCAAGGGCGACACCACATCCGAATGGTATCGCCATGTCCAGTGTGGCGACCCCAACAGCGATGCGCCAGTTGCGCAAAAGATACATCAGGTTGATTTCCATGCCGACGAGGAAAAGGTATAGAATAAGACCAATGTTGGCCGCAAGCCGAAAGGGGGCCATGCCCTCCTTGGGGAAGATGGCATCGGTGAATCCTGGGATGCGACCCAATACAGACGGTCCTAGAATAATACCCTTAGTTTCATGGTTAGCCACTGGGAAGTTTGGGCATGGTTACCCGGAAAATTTAATTGGTATTTACCGTGATAACTTCTGCAATAACTCTCGGCTCCCGTATTTTGCCTAGTGGCCAGTATAGCAGTCTTGTGAGGGTGATGACAATTGTCGCCTGGATGATGAAGAGGATAATTGGGTCGGCAGGGTTGTAGACTGTCGGATTGAGACCTTCAAAAATGCCACCTTGCGCCGGGGCGCGGTCGCCGGTCGCCGTCGCTGCCGGCGCCGTGGTTGTGGTAGACATGGCGCGTCCGATCTGAGGCGGTTGTCTGGGAGGAAGCGGCAACGATTTCAGCTATGTAAGTCAGAGTCTCAGAACGCGACGGAGGGGCGGGGACGTGAGCTTGAAGAAGTAGAAAGAAGAAAGAGAGCTTGCACAGCCTGGATTGGCGGTCACATGCGATACGAAGATAAGCATAACAACTTTAGCCTCGAGTTGCCGCTGCGAGGGTTTTGTTAGTTGGTCTTGGCAGCTTGGCGAGGCCACCAACAAGCACGATACCGCGGGGAGTTCGGGGGACTTTGGAGAGGGGAAGCTCACCACCACGGTTGACCGCCCAACGCGCCGTCTCTTGGCGATCCTTGGCCTGCGTATGGGATCACTCGGTGGCTGCTGAGCTATTGACAGCTGACTGCAAGCCACGAGGGAACCATTGGCCCATCCGCTGAACATGGCTTGTCTCTGCGTGTGGTGGCGTGTGCGCACACTCAAGCGGTGGCACAATCGAGACATTCCGCAACTGAAGATGCCCTCCAGAAAAATACAGCTACGGACACTCGTTGGCTCAAAGGCTGACATGCAGTTTATAGATCGGCGCCGTTTTGAACTTTGTTCAACGGGCCACCCCAGACGCATCAAAGGCTAAAGACGCCAATGTGGCCTCCCATTACGTCAAAACAAGTGAACAGACAGCCTAAAATGTGCTGCCCCTGTTTAAAACTGTTTCGGGCTGCATGAGTAATACATTTTAGAACAAGGTAGTTTGAATAGTGCATTTACACAAGCATAGTCTGTACATGCATACATGCAAGCCCTTTTTGTCTCTTATGTTTGGCCAGCCCCTCACGTTCACTTTGTAGTTGGCGGCTCAAACGAACTTGAATGCCGCCCCATAGATCGTAATGTATAGACGGATAAGAAACACAGCTCCGAACTATGGCGCAAAACTCTTGGTTAGACTGGTTACATGGCTACTACTAACAACGGGTGACACTATGTTAGCTGAGCGAGGCACCAGGAGCCATGATCCCACAGCATCTCACAAAAGGAGCTTTTGCCTGATGCAAGACTTTGTTTGGACACATGGCATCATTCAAGATCAGCTGATTGTCGGTGCCAAAGGCTGAAGCGACATGCTCGGAATGAGATACGAAAAGGGGTGAGGAGCACGTGTTTTGGCTCTTGGCCTCCCCCAACTTGCAAACTTCAAACGTCCAAGAGCGTTACTTCTCTATCAAACAACTTTTCACTTTCCCTAGTACGAAACTCTCCCTCACACATTCGTCATGAGCCCCCCCTCGAGTTCCCCCGAGCCCAAGGACGTCCTTGAAGACTCCGATAACCTGTCGTCATGTTCCTACAATTCGACTGTCAGGTACGGGCAGGAGCCCACTGCGACACTTTTGCCCCGAGTCTTGCCTTTCGTCCTTCAACATCTCTGGCCTAACTCGGATGCCTCTCGAATTTCCATTGAATATCTCGAAGGAGGTGGTTTCAATCGTATCATTGCACTGGCTTACAACCAGGAGAGCTACATCCTACGCATCCCTCGAGACATAGAAGATGCTGACATCGCCCGTGATGTGGCTGCCATCTGCTTCTTGCGATCTCAAGCCCCCGATATCCCAGTCCCAACTGTCATGACATTTGACCACACGAATGACAACAGCCTCCAGGCACCCTACATGGTTCAAAACCACATTCCAGGTGTCAGTCTCGAGTCAGTCTATAGCACTATGGATCACGACAAGAAATGCAGCGTCGCCCGCGAACTTGGCTTTGTATTTCGTCAGATGTTCCAGACCCGAAGCGCAGAGCCCGGCTATCCAGTCTTCCCTTCTGGAGAGGAGACACTCCTAGCACCCATCCATATCGATCCCATACGAGCCATCGTCCCCATGGCGACGACCCCTCCTGCTGCATCTGCTCCTTATTCCAACTCTATCAAAGGCGATGCAGATGAGGTGTATCAGTTGTTGATGGAACTTTTTGAGGGCCAAAAAGAGTTCGAGAGGACACTGCCAGACCCCTGGCTTACATGCCGAGCTTTTGATTGTTTTGCCAATGTCACAGCTACGGGTGCCACAGGCTGCATTGGAGCTCTTGATGTGTCTATTGAGAGGGTCTATCTAGGTCTCTTATAGCTGCTGTTACAGCTAGCTAGCTGTTCCGGGCGGCCGAGGGCGGCCGGGCTAAGGTTGAAGCTATTCAAAGCTAGCTACCGTGCACAGATGGTCCGGGCAGCCGGTTTGGGCTAGGTCAGTAGTAGCTAGATAGTCTAACTAGTGCATTGTTCTTATTTTGTATGGCGTTGCGTGGCCGGTTGCGGTCAGCGTTATCCGGCTCCTACCTATAAGACCAGCCACAGCCTCTC
>NAGG01001739.1:0-15470 GCA_003031705.1 Calonectria naviculata
AATTATTATAATTATAGTTAGAAAGACTATTCTATTTATAGCTAGACTACTTCTCCTATTCTATATAAGATAGACTTCTATATTTATAATTACTCTCTTCTTATAAAAGAAAGCATATTATATTACCACGTGGATATTATGCAGATGATTAATAAGTCCAAGTAGAGTCTGCATATGTGTTATGCTTAAGAAAGCCCTCTGTCATGCCACTTTGGTGTCCGAGTGACAGCTAAGCCGTCGATTTAGAAACTGCCCTTTCACACTCCCCCGTTCACGACATATCTTGAAAAACAAAAGATGTCCAACCACATTTATGACATCTTCTAATAAAGATCAAGGCTGCCCTGTTAGCCGATATTTGGTACAATGCGATCCATCACTGGAGGCTGGGTTTTGGATCTCAATGTAAGGACCATGGTGGTAGACTCAAAGGGGAGGGTTAGGATGAATGAGGTTGTTCTAGTCCTCTCCTGCAGCAATTTTTAACATTCATATGAGGAAGTTGGAAATACACGACGAGTTTGGCTAAAAGCAAGGTAAAGGGCTTGAATATAGGCTTTTCGCGGTTCCGTTTGCGTTATTTAGATAGTTTCCGCAGCGCGAGAACTGAGGCTGAATAATTCGATGGATGGATAACATGAATCGAGAAACTGTTTCGTTGCTCAACTATGTTAAGAAACTATATAAGGGACATAGCCTTAATTCTTATTATCGCAATCTGCATGAGTTTTTCAAAGGGCACTGCTGCGTCAAGGTAGTTCAGAATTTGCCATGGAATGTTCAATTAAATATTCCATGGGCACATTTGTTTGTGTGAAGGCCACTGCTTTGATAAATAATGACTATGGGCTGAACCTGCTATTTAGAGTCGGGTTTACAGACAATCGAGATTTTGGACTATTGGCCACACCTTTGTAGCTGCTTTAAGCTCGCATACACAAACGAAGGAATAGACTCCTCAGAACAAGAAAGAGAAACAGGTCTGTGAATCATACCGAGGGTTTCCCCTCACTAATATCTACTCTGTCATTAGACACATTAAAAGGATATTTTGATGATTACAAATCTTTAATTTATGGGTATTTCTATATCAGATCTCTGACCTATTGAAACACTGAATCTTTGTCAACACCGAAAACATCCTGACAACTATTAGTATATATGAGAAGTCCCTTTATTCACGACCATCTTACCAGCAGGGCCTGAAACCTTTCAGGCTGCATATCCTTGCTCTTGCCAAAGCCGCCACCGGCAAGTTCGAGTTTCTTTTTTTGACGGGACAAGACATCGCTCTGGAGCCTATTAACAACTTCAATCTAGAATATAAGAGATGGTAAATCTGCACCTCTTCGATGGTATGTCTCATGATATATCGGACGATGATGACATGATCTGTCTGACCCAGCCGAAGGGCTCTCCCGATTGCTTGAGACTCAATAGATGGATTCCACTGTGGCTCTAAGAGGTAAACGCGTGAAGCGTCTGCAAGATTTAACCTACAGAAAGTTAGAGGAGGTCCAAAAGTTTCCCAATAGTCGCGTGCAAAAATAAATAAATAATCACTTGCCCTACTGCTCCAGTTCCAAGCGTCATTAGCAAGATATTGGCCCCTATAGGTGATCGAAACGTCTTTAACACCCTGACACGTTCAGCTAAAGGAAGTGAACCATCAATCATCTCAAATTCCAGCCCACGAGCATTCAGAAGTTCGCTAATAAGACCAAGCGTCTTCTTCCAACAAGAAAATACAATGCTAGATAGCTGACGTTAGCCTTGTTTGGTCAAAGAACTGTCACTTCAAAGATACCTTTTATGATCAAGGTCCTGACTTATATCAGATACCAGTTGTAACAACTTAGAAGGATATTGGCGAGGATGAGATATTCTAGTGTTTTCCATGTGACTCTGAGGCAAAGTCTGTGCACTAATGGGTGGCAATGCGGCCGAAGACTCGGATTGGTTCTTGGAAGAACAAGTTGGGCAAACTTTCTTTTGATCACGCTTGTGATGAATACAATGACGACAGACCAGGTGACAGCAAGATGGTATGAACATTCCGCCATCTGTCTCAGCCTTGTCACTTATGGAGTATATTATTCCCGCGCAATAAGCACAGATATTCTCATCCTGTTGTTGTAGGTATGTCAGTGTTTCATCAGGGTCTACTGGGAGCCCTGCTGAATCCAAGCGTAAGATGGCATGTGCACGGCCATTGTTACAAAACAATCGTAACTTAAGGAGCGACTCCAGAACTGCAGTGTTGATTTTGCTCTTTCTGTGTCCACTTACCGCCATATCAATTACTCCTTTGCACCGAATAAGAAGCTCATTATAATCAGCGTGCTCCTGAGGACTCAAAGAAAGTCTTTGGGTTTTGGTGATGGGCTCCGGTAAATTCAAGAGCTCTCGTGTTCTCCTAAGACACACAGATTGGAGCAGAACTTGTAGATTCCGAAAGCGATTCTTCGAAGTCGAAGATATAGGGTTTGTAATAAATTTCCGAAATGTCGCAGGCTTTTCCAATATTGGGACCTTGAGAAAAGAAACCAGTGCGCCAAGGTCGTCGAGAGTATTTTGAATGGGGGTACCAGTAAGACACCAGCGATGCTCCGCCGAGATACAAGCAACTGCTTCAAATTGATGGGTGGAGCGATTTCGAATATCATGAGCTGGCAGCCCAAATTAGATGGCTAATAAGATTTTGAATAATAAGTTGGCTACTTGATCTCACCTTCATCTAAAATGATTCTGAACCAGTTGATTTTGCACAGTGTATCATCGCCGCGACGGAACTCAGTAGCCACCGTAGCGTAGGTAGTAAAAACAATGTACCTCTCACAAAGTAGATATCTTTCTGCATGTCTTGAAGGGCCGAGATGTTTATGAAACGGCAGTCTCCCGGGGTAGATGTGCCTTATTCAATTATTAGCCAGGTACCTGAGACTGTTATACATTTGGATTATCCTCACTTATGTATTTCGTCAATCCAATTGTCGATTAAAACTAGACCTAAATTTAGTTTTGAAATGCTTTATAGTATGACAACCTACGTGAGGATGGCACAAGAATCAGTGTTGCTTTGGAAGGGACTTTTCTGAGCGGCTGTGAACTCAGTAGCTGGTTCTCGGCAATAACAAAATCCCGTGCACGCCCAAGGGAACTAGCAATTGTAGATAGCATGACGAGTGACTTTCCCAGGCCCATTTCATCTGCAATAATACCTCCCCTGGCCTCGGCTGGTTTAGGTCGCTTTGCTCCTGTGAAGACCTGCTGATAGCTGTAGGAAGGAATATCAGCGGGATACCTATTGAAAGACAACGACCTAAAGTTCGGGGCTCTTACAAGGGCTCGTCTGGATTCAAATTGTTATACATCCACAGGCTTCGCTCAGGCGGTACCTGGCCTGTCTCTCTCCGGAAGATGAAGTCCATCGCTTCCTTCTGGTGTCTGAAGCATACAGAGTGGAGTTAGTGCCAGTGCCTTAGATGGTTAAATGAACCTTACTTACACTAAAAGTACACTTTTTACACCCGGGTCTATAGATATTTCCTTTAAATGAATATGATGGGACAACGAATCAAGGATGGATTCAACGGTCTCAGAATCGTTGGATTGCAGTGTCCCCTCTGTATTTCTTTCTGGTGTATCAATGGAATTATCGACTATTAAGTGAGGTAATTCCGCCGCAGCCTGTTCCGAATACCCTTCAATTCGGAGCACTTGTGGATTATAGTACTCAGTGCCATGTAAACCATGGTACGGTTGCTGCAGAAAGAGACTGGATTTTGATAAGATGGTGCCGATTTCTTTGGCGTCATTTTTGTAACAGTATATGTTAATTTCCACAGGGAGGAATGCTGGAGTCCTTTGATTCCGGTGGCAAACTATTTTCGTCCAATCTTCCTTGGATGCATAGGCTTGCATTAAAATTTGGTTCTGGGCGGTGAGCATCTCTAGATGCCTACATAGCCCCTTGTTTAGGTGTCCCAGTTTCATCCCGCAGTATGTCAAGGTAAAAAAAGCACCTTCTTGCATCACATCAAAGCGCGTTGCGGAATCATCATTTCGAGTGTCGCTCAATTCTGGCAGATTGCACAATTGCACCTTGACATCTATGATCTATATTAAATTTTAGCTATATGGCTGAGTAGAGAGACAGAGACCATTTTACACTGCCTAAACAGATTATTCGGGGTGCTTCAAAATTCCGCGTTTCTTCGGCGAGCACATTGTTTGAAAACATGGGCTGGTTTGTAGTTTGAGTGTAGACCTCTTCCCCAGCCTCGCTCGGTAATGTCTCATTCAGGAAAAACCCTGATGTGTCAGGCGCTGTTAAGGCATCAGCAGGAACCAAGTTCATGGCGCTGAGGTCGGCCTGAGTTGCAGGATATGCTTTTTGTTGCGCCTTGGATTGAGTTCACCAGGCAGATTTGAGCAACAGACCAAGATTTTTATTTCAAACATGAGGCTGAATGGATTAGTAAGGCCAGGCGCCTGTGAGGGGCAGAGTGGTTCGCAATAACTGGTTCGCAACAATTTGAAAAGTTCTGTAAAGCGAAGAAGCGGGCGGAATTGTGAGGGGGCTGTGTGGGGGTCATGGACACCGCTCTTTGGCTGAGCCACATTGGGGCAAAAGACATGCACCAATATATGTAGGCCTAAATGTGCTGATGCAAGGCGCACCAGCTCAGCCGCACCTCCAATCTGATCACCTGAGCCTCAGCCTGAGGAGAGGCTAGCGTGTTCATTTGAAAACGGACTTAATTCCTCCAAACTTGGAATACTCTGCTGTCCTCTAATAGAAGTACCAAGAAAAACGGCTGAGAATCATGGCGGCAAGCCATGCTCGCCCGGCTTCTTTCGAGAAATCACTAAAAGACTTCAAGAAAGGATTACAAAGAAAAGACGCAGAAGACTTCAAGCAGACAACTTTAAGGGATCTTGAGAGCACCATCGCAAGATTGCAGGCCAAACAAAACTCCCAGCGGCAGTTGCAGGGCTTACATCGGCTAGAATTATTTCTTAAGGGAACCAAAGAATACAGTACAGTGATCAGGCCATTCTGCAATAACAATGACGTTATTGCTTTTGTATGGGTGAGTTGACTTCTGCGTAAGATGATTTTGTGCGGTCGCTTAATGCTTCTTAGGGACCCATCAAACTATTGTTATTAGTACGGCTGAATCATCATTTACAGCCCCCCAATAACTAATTCCTTAAATCAGAAAACCAGTGTCAAAACTGAAGCTTTCAATGAGCTTTTGAATGTATACGAGAGCATAGGGGCGAGCCTTCCATTTTTAATGCAGTATCATGACCTCTTCCGTTCTGAACCTCATATGGTAAGGGTTTTGGAGCTCATATACGAGGAAATACTCAAATTTCATCATATTATTCTGCGTTACTTTCAGCAGCCACGTCAGTATAGCTCTTTTCTATTTGACCATTCAAAGTACAGCTAATGCTACTTTGCAGAGTGGGAAATCCTATTTGATGAGACATGGGATTCTTGCAAGTGTCGTTTTTCTAGTATCATCGGTAATATAGCTCGACATCGAAGCCTGATTGAGAGCCAAGCTAGCTCTGCCCAAGTCGAAGACGTCCAAAAGGAGGTTCAGGATATTCGACAATTTGAGGAAGGTCAATTTGAGGAAGAGGATCTTCGTCGTTTCAGTATCGTGACTAGTTGGCTTCGGGCAACGAATGTCGAAATTGACCAATATGAGCTTGCTAAAATTCGAGCGGAGTATCCTGGAACTGGGACTTGGCTACTAGAAAATACTTTCTTCAAAGAGTGGTTTGACCCACAATATCCTCCTATTCCCCCATTACTCTGGCTCACTGGTATCCCTGGTGCAGGTATTTGCCGTTTCTCTGAAGTGATTATATAAGGTATGACACTGAAATGATTATAGGGAAGACCATCCTCGCTTCTCTCGTCGTGGAGGAAGCCAGGAAGCTCACTACTGCACCGACCGTGCTTTTTTTCTATTTCAAACACGGAAATTCAGAGCGAAATAACTTTATCGCACTTGCTAGGAGCTTGCTCATACAGCTTTTGAAGCAGGATAGTGGATTGTTGCCCACATTTTATCGAAAGTCCTGCTGTAGTGGTGAAACGGTGCTTACTTCACCAAGCCTCATTGAAGAGCTTCTGGGTATGGCGTTGGGAGGTTGCAGAAACGCATACATTATTCTTGATGGTCTTGATGAGTGTCCACGTGAAGAGAGAAAACTCATTACCCAATGGTTCAAAAGACTAGTTGAAGACCTCCCCATAAGCGAGCCGGAAAGACTGCGTTGCCTCTTTGTTAGCCAGGATGATGGAGTGGCGCGGAAAGACCTTTCTGGACTTGCTTGTATCAAAATCAAGATGAAGGACACTGAAGAAGACATTCTCAAGTACTGTCAATCTGAAGCTAATAAGCTGAAAGAATCGCTGGAGATGTCGGATGAGAGAGCAAGCGAGATTGCTGTTACTGTGGCTAATGCTGTGGAAGGTCAGTCTAGTACTATTAGTTCGGTCTCTCTGAATCGAAGTCGTATCTAATGACTCAAATAGGCCTTTTCCTACTCGCAAAGCTAATATGGATTAATTTATTCGGCCATACAACTATTCAAAGATTGGAGCATGAACTGGAGCCGAATGTCTTCCCAAAGAAGATAAATGATGCGTGGGTTTTTTTTTTCGGTGGTCTCTCGCTAGCATCTCTGCTAAATTTATTATAGATACGACCGAATCATGGCCAGAATAACGCAGCAAACATCAAAAGAAGCCATGGATGACACGTTAATGCTGCTAGGATGGCTTGTGTGTGCAAAGAGAAATCTCAAATGGCATGAGGTGCAGGGAATGAAATCTATTAACCTTGACGAGCAATCAGTTTCATTTGAAACCCAACAATTTGGAAAGACCCCTAAAGATATTTGTGCGTCCTTGGTGGAGCTCCGATCAGATGGCACTATCGAATTCATTCACTTGACTGCGAAGTTGTGAGTTCCAGAAGAATCGGGCATTCTCATGGGCTGCAAAGTAACTTGGCTAACTTAGTGTCTGTAGCTTCTTGATTGACGAATCTTATGTTAGACCACCCGCAGAAGAGCTCAAATTGGCTTGCCTTTGCATTGATTATTTGAATCTTCCCTCATTTGTCAACTCACCAACAGAGTCTGCGGTATGGAACGGTGACTATGCATTCATGGATTACGCTGTGATACATTGGCACCGACATTTGGAAGCTGGCGCAGCCTTACAACTAGAAGCTGGCGGGGACGAAGAATTGATGACTCAATTGGCGGAGTCCCTGGAGACCTTTATCGAACAACACTGGTGTTCTCCCGGTGCTAATTTCGTGCTAGCAAAGCGTCATGGCGACAAACTTCAATTCTTCAAGGCCTCGCCATTCTATGATAAGCTCAAAGTCATTCTTGCATCGACAAAGAAGCAGCTCAGATTCTTTGGGAGTATGAGGAAAACAGAGATCGCCTTGGATCTTATCGATGTGGTTGCTCGTATTCGAAAGGTCATCGAGCAGATAGTTTCCTCAACGGGAGATGAATCTCTTAGACTAAAAGCCACACGCATGTACGGTAGCAACCTCTTTAAATGCCCTAGGTTTAGTTGTCAGCTTTTTGCGACAGGCTTTCCCTTAGCTGCCGATCGGGACAAACACATGGGAAAACATGAGCGACCATTTCGATGTACTCAGGAAACATGTACTGGTTTTATCTGGGGCTTTGCATCACAATTGGATCGGGAAAAGCATATGAAAGAAACTCACTTTACAGGAATTGTTCAAGACGAGGAATTCCCAACTGATCACGACGTGCAGCGTAGCATTCAGGATAGAAACCCAGAAGCAGCTACCACCGATTCACAAATATTGGAAGATACTCAGGATCAGAGCGCAGACGAACAAGCAATTGTAGATCCTACAGAACCAACAAGATCTGAGTCGGGATCAGAAATCTCAGAGGCCGAAATTCAATATATACGTCCACAGAAGCGGCAACGACGAACTGAGTTCGCCTGCCCGCAATGTCCCAAGATCTACACGAGGGCGTATAATCTGAAGTCGCATCTCTTGACTCATCAAGCAATACGGCCGTATACATGTATGTATTGCGATAAAAGGTTTGCGAGGCTTTCCGACCACTCACGCCATGTGAAAAGGCACACGGGAGAGAAAATGCACATCTGCCGTGGTTACCTCAAAAGTGGTGTAGCTTGGGGATGTGGAAGGGCTTTTTCTCGTGCTGACACCTTGAAAAAACATCAAGAATCCGTGAGATATCGGGCCTGTACTATCCCTTTGCTGCAGGAACAGCAGACAGAGCAAGCACAGGCGCAAGTTCAAATACAAGTGCAAGAGCAGGAGCGGGAACAGCAATAGACCCCCCAAGACTAGATGGACTACTAAACAGACTGGCTCTCAATCTATCAAGATATTCTATTCTGGTGCGAACTTCAGACATATTTGTTTGCTTCCGTTATATTAAAAGTGCTGTGGGGACCATGATATCAGTTAATGAAGCTACCACGTTCAGTGTAGGTAACAGCAAAGATTCGATGGGTAGCCACGGGCATTAAAGAGGTGGGATGTGACACTTTTAAAACGCTCTAACTAATTATCTGATGGAAAACATATTTTCAACTGGTCATCTATATTATTGGTTTCTTCTTTTCTTCCTATGATACTGTTCCAAGTCATTTCTATCTTGGCTATCATCAACAGAGATCTTAAGGACGTACTCTCGCAATGTCAGGAGATCTACTTTCCTGGGTAGTAATCTATGTGATCCCTGGGGTCGAGGAAGGAGATGGACGCCAATCACCAGATTCTCTGACTCTTCCACGGCAATAACTGGGTACGTCGGTTGAAATGATACTTCATAATGGAGACGGGTCGCCAAATCCTCATAGGCTTGCAAAGCCCGACCCATCGGATTTCCCAACCTCTCTCGCGGCGTGTCTCGTCTTGCTAAAATACCAACGGACGGAAAACCGTTCTCCTTCAGGTTAATTACGATATCAAATTCTGACCTTATTTCTCTGTGGTGCAGCTCAATATTGATAAATATGAGGCAGTTAGGTTCGGCAAGTAGGACATTATTTCCCAACTCGTATATAAAAGAGTTGTTATCGACCGCTTGTATTGTCGTGTAAAAGTTGGAAGTGCCGAAGTCGACGAAGTACTTTCCCTCAAAAGTGATAAACTCGGGATATTCAAACGCAAATATTGAGGAACAGGCAAGAAAATTTGAATGGTTGTTGGTCCGAATGAGAATAGATTCCTTGTTGATCTCTTCCCACTCCTCATATCTGATTTTCTCCATGTCGGATAACTCATCGATGTATATTCTTTCATAGGAGTCATCTACTTGACTGAGATGTACTACAATTTGGTTTTGAATAGGGATGCCACAATTCAGGCGGATGTGGCATAGGGACGAATCATTCTTGCATCTCCAACGCTTGGAGCTGATTTCCAAGCCTCGGTTTGTCATGGAGAATGTGCTGCCGTAGAGGCCGAACGCACTGATATTTGAAGCATCCCAAAATTCCCTGATTGATGGCGCGAGAATCCCGCCTCCAGAGTTGTGACCTGTGGCTAATGTTAGTCCTTGGTATTCCGAATATGTTTCCTCTGGTGAGATTTGTCGTACGTTCGCCCTGCGGCTGAGAAAGACGCCGGCTAGGTGATTTCTCTAATTTCCAAGCAAATAGAGAGTCGTCGTTGTATTGAGTGATCAACTCACGTTGAAGCCTATTAAAAGCCCGCCACCTCCCCTCGCCATATATAAGGGGCAGGCTGATCCCAAAGAGACCCAATAAAGAGTAGGTTTCGTCCTCTTCGAGTGTCGTCTCTCGACGGGAAGCCCAGGAAAGCCTCATTGCAATGGAACACGAATTAAAGTCCATCGGACTGAAACCTGTCAGATATTGCGCCTCAATCCTACTAGCCTTTTTGATTTCGGTGGCCCAGTTCTCTCGCGTGCCGATTCGACGCCAAGTTCGATCGACAAAGACCAAGTAGTGAGGTGCAAGGAGTTCTTGCAATGTCCACCCTCTGGTGAACCACTTGGCATTAACGAAGGTGTGTTGGAGGGCACAGTGGGGAGAGCTGTTAGGATCAGCAACATTTCGTGTACCTGTGATTTCGTCAAAATCCAAAGACCGTAGATCGCCTAGGTCTAAAAGATTCTCGTCGCGGAGGACTTTGACTACATCTACGTCATCAAGATAGACGTAGCATATACCGGCGTACTGATACCAGCGAAACATGGCATTGATGGCCTCTTGAGTGTCAGCAGGGCTGGTCTTATCGATGCAGCAGGTGTCCATCCAGGCCCATTCCCATCCGTCCTTGGCCGCGCGATCGCAGTACTTTCTCAGCTTCGCCCAGCCTTTCTGCTTGAAGACATCGTTATCGATATCCCCCTTCCTTGTTTTGACATCCTGGTAGGTGATCTCATCTTTTGGCGATATCCAAGTGTGTGAGAGGATCGCGTACTGAGGAAAAGGGTTGGGAAGATCCTTAGCTTCAACGAGCCGGTAGTCATCCGTCTTCAAGAGCCGCATATCTGCTCGGAGTTGACCGGGTCTTTGGAGAATTTGACTCGATTTAAAGGTACAATGGTTCGAAAATACTCAAAATGGGTGATCAACTAAGTGGGGACATTCTAATTAGCGATTCGATACGAAATTGGGAGTCGTTGAATTACATTTGGGCGAGAAGCGTGATAAAAAAACAGTTTTTACAGTTGTAAGGTGGGGTTCTGCAGCGATTTAGGTGCTGGCAGTTCATTGGTCCTGTCAGGTTTAGGTTGAGCCACATCAAATCTGCCTATCCAACACTGTTGGTTGGTCGCATAAGGCGGCCTTAAGAAGCGCCCTTCCCTGTTTTTTTTTTCTCTCTTCTTTCTCGCAAGTTCTCCATCATCCTACTGCCAGTCTGCAAAAACGCCATTCGAAATTATTGAACCCAGCACGTTTGTCGCTATCTGTAGCCCCCTCAAATCCCACCAAATCCCAAGCTATAACAAGGGGAGCGAAGAGAAGATGTCAATATTCTCCAGTGAATCAGGAGCCGCGCTAGGGTCTATTGGTGTCGCTCCGATGCTGCCTTGCCCGCCACTACCCACCATTATTGCTGAATGGGCAGCCATTCTCCCTCTTGTATGTCATCTTACCAGTCAGCGAGATGACTACATCACAACTGGAGATGTGGCACTCATGGGTAGATTATCTGTCAGCCTATTTCCAAGGCTTGGGACGCTCTCTGGTATGGCTCGGCTGCTACAAAGAGGAACTAAATATCTTGACTTTGCAAGTACCAAGGGTGGTTCAAGTCGTATAGTATGGGACGTGAAATGGGGGAGCGTCTTTCCTTGTGCTAATGGTGCTGCAATTGCTGCTCTTTCGAAGAGCCTTGGGGATCGATACAAAGGTTCGCCTCAACGAATGCCTGAACGTTCGTCAAGTCAGCTTCGAGAGAACGATTCGGAGAAGTCAGGTGGGCAAGATAGCATTAAAGGTATGCCATCTCATAATAACATTCTGCATGATAAGTTCAGCCCAATGTCCAACGACACAGACCCGGGAGAAGAGCCTATTCGCCGATACCAGGTTCTCCATGTATATCAATTCCATCGCCAACAAATGAGAAGGTCGCGAGCGCAACGGATCAACCATCTTCTGCAATCTAAGCCCGTACGAATTCTATGGTTTATCTTCTCCATCTGCATCGCAGTAGTACTCGGTTTCTGGGGCTGCTATGGGACGGCCGCTATCATCGTCTGCATATCGGTGTCGCAGCTCGCGGCGCAAAGCGTCCGCATACGCCGCCCCGGGGCGTACCTGAAGAACAACGAAAATCACGATGCATGTATGCTTGTTGCATCCCATGAGAACGCTACCGAGTGGCACTTATATATTGGGGACCGAGGCATTGTAGATACCCTACTCAACAAGCCTATGTTTGTCGTCCCGGAAGGAGAGTCAACTAGTCGCATCGCCACTTGGTTTTGGTTTGCGAACATACTTCAGCTCGCAGCCATGACTTTTGTAGCCGCCCAGAAAGGCTGGGATGGCGTTTGCCTGATGGCTCTCCTAGTTATCCATTGGGCTTGCTTTTCATCTCTGATTGGCCAGAGTCTAGCGAACGACTGGATGGAGCGGGAGGGAATTGGTGCGAAAGTAGCAAAGTTTGAGTTTGGTGGACGAACAGCAATGTTGGGCGCTATACAGTTGTTTAGCGAAAGTCGTACTGCAGTGTGGATGGACAGAATCCTAGTGCCTCACCCTCGACGAGCAGCCTGGCTCAAGATTCTCCAGGGGGAGGAGGGTTCGCACAGCCTCGAACCACACGATTCAAGATGGCTTGAGTTCGCGACGGAGTCATCGCTAGCTTCTGCAGAGGTACTGATAAAAGCATTTGGCGACGGAGGTATTTGTCGTACATCAGAATGAGTAAACTAATAATATGTGCATTTAAGATGAATGCTGGCCTTGGGCATAATAGAGTTGGATTTGGTTTTGTATGCTTATTACATCTAGTTAGACAGGATCTTAAAACATGAATGATATTATACATACTTCACCAAATTAATGCAATTTTTCGTTCATTTACAAACTAATGGGTATAGGTAATGCAGGCTCAGTACGTGAATAAAACACAAAGAATGGGATACTATTTCCTTTGTGTTGTGATTTTATAAAAATAAAGTATGATATGTTTCATTAAGTCATTGGTATTCGAAGAAGAAAACAGGTATCCTGTTAGAAGGCTCAGGGCAAAATTCGCATTTTGCTTGTGCATGGTCGTTTGATGCCGGGTAGGTAGTACTCAAAGTCTACAACCCTGTGAAGGTAGAGAACAGGAATTGGTTAAATTAGTCGCAAATTGATTGAGATTATAAAGTCTAGTCTTCTAGAAATTTTCAGCAACCCACAAAACTTCCCATAGCGCCTAGGTATTCAGAACAAGAAATGACAGGACATAATATTCTCAATTTGCAAAAAGGCTTGTGGGATCAAGTATTAATCAACTATCAGTTTTGTTACGGAACACACTTTTTTTAATGATCATCTTACTAGTAGCCAGAATCTTCTCGTTCTCCATATCCTAGCCGAAGCATAGCTAACTACCTCCACGATAGGATATTGTTCGCTGAAGCGTTTTTCTCTTATACGCCAAGGACCTAAAAAAATTGCAAATCCTGCAAAAAACATACAACAGCAAGGATTCCCCGGTCGTCACCGACCCGAGTACTAATTCACCGCTTCTCAGCTTGACTATGGGAGAGCGGACGGGATCCCGTATTNNGAGCTATGGTCGTATGTGATAGACGATGTAGCGATGCTGGCCTATGTTTTAAGGAAGACAGAATGTGGTGGAGTAGAAGTTCTTGGCAGCAAGTTCGCCATCCATTCAAGCAATGCGGTGTAGGATCTCTCCCCCCTGCATCCAGTGATGGAGTAATGCACTAATTCACGATGCTTGTTAAATAGTGGCATGTGTTGGTGTTGGTTGCTGTCATTCTATTTGCGTGGGTCAATCCAATGCAGAAGGCGCAGAGGCCATGCGACGCAGTGAAGCGGCCATGGCTGCGAGAATCGATGATTTGATCTGCCAGGCATTGTGAAGGCCCATACCCTGCTGTCGAGGCGGATGGAACCGGACTTGGACGTGGGAAATGTTGCTTCCATGTTCGTTCGTGCTACGAGCGAGGAGGCCAGCGATTGCCGGTACCCCGCCACCGCCACCGCTGCCACGCCCACCGCAGCCCAGGGCACCTCCTCCTCACTTGCAAAGCGACCTCGCTGGAAACGGCCCTTGGCCACCCACGAAGTTACAGTATGCCATCGAGATGTTCCGCGAGGAGGCGATGCTCGGGATGAACTTCAGCGGGCATTCGTGGTGGGCGAGCCAGCCAGAGCGTCAAAAGGACATCTACCGCGCCAAAGCCGAGACGCTCCATCGCAAGGCCTGGGCCGATTACGGTGAGCCTCTGCCCGAAGAACCCTTGGTCCCGACAACCACCACAGAGGGAGATGATGGCGAGAAGCCGCCCCCCGACAATTCAGCGTGACCTACCCCTGAGAGCGATAGAGAGAGGCACCCAGAGATGCCACCTATTCCGACCGTCAAAGGCTTCCATCTACCTACGCGAACCTCTTTCTTCGTGTACATGGCGACAAGGTGAATCATCCCGGGAAACCCGCCAAGAAATGATGGCATGCAGCCTGTGAATCGTGTGTTTACGAGTGCACCTGATGCGAATTCATTGGATTTTTTCTCCCAACCGTGAATCATAATGACTCCCCCTTGGCTTGTGCCATTTGTTTGGCAGCTGCCGTCAGATGGTGTGCGCAGGTGGCGTGCACCTCTGTCCCCCCACAAATTTCGGATCGTCGGTTTCTTTGTCCTTTCGTCTTCATTTCATTGGCAAAGAAACTCGCCCTTCGACGCTCCGCGTTCCGATATTCTATAAAAATACCGGTATGTTCACTTTACACTGTGAAAAGCCTCGGCAACTCGTTAACGACGGCCCAGAACTCATCGCGCAGACTACCCTCCATCATGAACCCTCGACCTACCCTCGTTACGCTCCCTCGGGAGATGCTCGATTCCATCGCTTCCTTTTGCGACAAAAAGAGCCTGAACGCGTTGACTCTCGTATCCAAGGATTGCCGTGAGATCTTTGCATGCTATCGATTCAAGGACGTTTGTTTTGCTGGCAGTCCCTCCGAATACGCTGCCCTGCCCAAATTCCTCTACGAAGAGAGCGCCCATAACAGAGTGAATGTGCGCAAATACGCCAAGTAAGTCTTTTGCCCTCTGTCCCAAGTGGTAGCTCTTGCAACTGACAGATCCATCTAGGTGCGCGTCGTTTTACGTCGGGAGATGCGGGCCGCCCAGAAAGGTTCGGCCCAAAAATAAGCGACTCATAAAACTACCACTTCACATCGTTCAGCCCCTCAGTCTGATGCATAACCTCTCCGAGCTGTATCTGGAAATCG
The DNA here is from genome assembly GCA_003031705.1 of Calonectria naviculata. Classification (NCBI taxonomy): domain Eukaryota; kingdom Fungi; phylum Ascomycota; class Sordariomycetes; order Hypocreales; family Nectriaceae; genus Calonectria; species Calonectria naviculata. The sequence goes on from NAGG01001739.1 coordinate 15,026, forward strand.
AACGCATGCCTGAGCCCCAGACAGAAACGTTTCGGAAACACCTGAGTGAAGGCCCATGGTGGAAGGTTTCTCGCCTTAATGTGATAGCTGATTGCCGTATTGTCTTGGGCGCCATCGAAGCCTGTCACCCCGGCACCCTCAAGAACCTCTCCATCGAATCCCCATTAATGCTCCAGGCCTACCACTCCTTGGTCAACCACCAACCGCAGTTGGAAGAGCTGTGGATCAATCTAGGCTGGTTTTCAATCACCGAAGAGAATCTACAGAGACAGCTTATACCACCAATTACCCTGGATCGATTTCTTTTAAAGAAAATGTCACAGGATTTGAAGAATCTTACTTCTTTGACTTGGCTTGATCAGTGTCCAAGTCGGTGGTCGCAACCAAAGTGCTTGGAGAGCATGTTCTCATTCTACGAACATTTAACCTTGGTGAGTATTTCCTC
>NAGG01001742.1:0-16298 GCA_003031705.1 Calonectria naviculata
CGGCTCTACTGTTTAGTCGGCTCCACGGTTTAGTCGGCTCCTCTTTCGGACCCTCCTTCGAACCCCACGTTCCGTGTGTCAATCAACCGAGTTAGTTGAGAAGTCAATGCTCTAGTTGTGGAGAAGCCATGTAGACTAAGCTTTTGGCCAGTTTCAACGCCACAGAAATATGAGGAGGCTCTCGACGGCGAGGAAGGCCTAAAGTATCGTCAACATCTGTAAACAAGTGAGGCCTAAAACACTAGTATTACCATCCTGTCTGCATTACAGATTTACCCATCGTTTTCCCTGATAGATCCAGCAAAATGACTCTGAAGATATCAATCATTGGCGGAGGTATCGCCGGCCTGGCGACTGCGGCATTGCTACGAAAGAATGGTCACAAAATAACTGTAAGTTTTCCGCCGGTGTAAACCTCCCAGCAACAAATACTGTACAATGATATACTGACGGTCGCAACTAATGCTAGATATATGAAACTTCATCCTTCTCACATGAGGTCGGTGCCGCTATTACCATAGCGCCAAATTGCGTCCGGATAATTCGCCAGCGAGGCTTTGACGAGCGTCTGCTCCGTGCAACAGACGTTCTAGCCCTCCGTCTCCATGTCGATGACGGCAACAGATTTGTGTATATTATTGTGCGTGCCCCTCGATCTTCACGTCTGTATCTACAAAACTAGTTCTTTAGCTAATCAGTCTGTTCGGAATTAGGATGGGGCGAAGCATCAAGAAAGATTGGGCGTGGAACCAGCCTGGCTAGCCACACACAGAGCTGACATCCATGATTGTATGCGGGAGGCGGTTTCTAGGTCCGAGACAGGCAGTGAACCTGTTGACATCCGTCTGAAGTCGAGAATTACTTCTGTCGTAAGTTTGGTGCTTTGTTCTGCTTGCGAAAATCTTCGCTTTCTCCCTATGCCACCTCTTAAAACAGTGCTACTGTCTCTAATTCTGTCGACAATAGGATTCAAAGACGGGTGCTGTGACCCTGGAAGATGGAAGTGTAGAGACAGCCGACCTTGTAGTCGGGGCCGATGGAATTCATGTATGTGGACCAGCACAACAGAAGACCACGATGGCGGCGACAGTCGCCTGGAACCACAATGAATGAGTACTGAGGCTAACTTAACTAGTCTGTTGCCCTCAACGAGATCTTGGGTGAGGAGCATGAACTCATCGACACCGACCAGAATTGTTACCGATTCCTCGTTCCCGTCTCGAAGATGGTGAAAAATCCCAAAACCCGGACCTACATGACCAAGATTGGCGTCAACACCGTCGATGTTGTCGTAGACGAGCAAAGAACCTCTAAATTGGTCATCTACCCTTGCAGAGATAGTACTCTTCTCAATATTGCCCTCATCCATCCCGCAAACTGGGGCCAAGGAGCGGTAAAATCAGGCTGGCTTGCCGAAGGTCTGTTCATTCCCAGCCCCTTTTCATCGCCGACCACCATCGAGCCGTGATGTGAACTGACTCGGATGCTGGATCCAGGTGACTTTGACGGTTTGATGAGCGTGGCAAGTAGACTCAATCCAGAGGCCCAGGAGCTGTGCAAATTGGCTGAGGACGTGCGACTCTGGAGTCTGGCAACGAAGGATCCACCCGCCACTTTCTCGCGCGATAAGTTGGTGCTGGTTGGTGATGCGGCACATCACTACATTCCCCGTGAGTACTGATAATGCGATTTCCGCCGTATTCTCACATATCTATATATTTGAGGATGGCTCGCCATTTATGTGACATCATTGCATTGCTAACTGAATGTGATCTCACAGATCAAGGACAGGGAGCCGCCATGGGGATGGAGGACGCTACGTGTCTCAGCATCGTGCTGGACAGGACTGTCACGCCGGAGAACCTCCAACAGAGACTACAGCTATATAATGACATCCGATACCCACGCTCAGTCATGCTGAGCATTCTATCGCGGGTGGACGATCACAAGAAGGAAAGTATGATGCCGCTGGTTCTGAAGTTTGTCCCTGATGCGGTTTGTCCCAAGGATATCATTGAGTGGATGTGGCCATACGATGTCGCCAAAGCCACAGAAGAACGGCTTGCTCAGCTCAAAGGGGCAGCAGTTGGAAAGAGCGGCAAGCTGTGAGATAGCCTCAAATTTGTGTTTTTAGTGGGATATATGTTTTATATAAATGCCACTGTCGAAGAGTCCAGTCGAATAACAAGCTACCAAGTCTTAACCATCCATGTGCTAGATACGCGTGCTCGTGTAGTCATAGAGGTAGAAAATCATAAGACGGAGAAGTGTGAATGTTTGTTGATTGATGATGATTGTTTATTCTAGTTAAAAAGCAGATAGCCGGCTCAACCAGGTCAGGAACCTAGGAACCTCACGGCAACTAATTGTCATACAACAGATGGCATCAATAATGCGGCCCCGTGCTTGACAACTAACTTTTCCCAAGCCGCAGGCAGCCATAGGCAGCCCTAGGCAGAACAACTCTGTGATGCCCTCATGAAAACTTTAACAGAAAACCCTATCTCATCTAACCCCTTACTTAACCACGCTTCTCAAGCTACCCGACCAGGATGCATTCCAACTGACATCATCCGAAATGGCCTTTGAATGTGGTCGTATTTGCAGAGGGTATCCATAAAGTGGCTTTGGACAAAAAGAGAGAGAAAGAAAAGAGGGATATGAGGCGAAGGAATGACTAAAAGAGCAATCAAGGTCATCAAATACAACCGAAAGTGATGATGGTTGTTGTGTCTTAAAAGACTTCCTCTATATTACTTCCTCAATCGTACAGGACTATTCTTTCCAGTCTCTCAGTCTCCTCACTGTAGGACCAAACTCATCTCCCCTTTGCAAACTCTCCATGATCTGCCGGTCTGTATAGATGCTTCTCTCACAGATTTCGATAACTTGCTCAATCATTTCCACTGGGATTACGACAACACCATCCACATCTCCAAGAATCCAATCACCTGCCCTGATCGTGATTTCTGGAACCCCAGGCAAATCACATTTGAACTTGACTGGAACATTGATGGCTGATGGCCGGGAGTATGTAAAGTTCCCAGGAACTCCCGTCCCTCTCGCAAATAGCTGATGCTCAATCATTAGCTCATCGATACTACTTCAGATGGAATGATAACGAACTGGAAAGGCCATATCGATGTGATCATTGACATCACGAAAATTTCCGTCGATCACTACGCCCTTCGCACCGAGGATGCGCGCACGCGTGCTCATCATGCTTCCCCAACATGCCGAGAAATGCAGAGGCTGCGAGACGAAGACGACAGAATCCTTTGGAATACAGTCGACGAAATGCTGGGACGGCTGTGGTGATAAGGTATCGCCAGCTCTCACAAGCTGAACGGTGTATGCTGGTCCCAAGACTTTGGTCGCTCCTCCATGTCGATCGGGCGAATAAATTGTTATCCCGTACAGAAACCCGCTATTGGGCACACCAAGTTTGGTCAAGGCATCGCCAATCTAGACATAATGTTTAGCGACAAAGGTAGATCTTCCGACGGTGGGAACACACACCTCGCAGGAGCTAAACTGTGACAAGGCATCATTGACTTGTGATGAGCGTCTTCCGGATGCCATTATTCGAAGCTGGTCATAAAGAGCTTGGTGTATACTATCCCTGTAAGCCCGTTTTCTTGGTAGGTGCTCTGAATGCTTCACTTCTCTGGAAGACAGACCAAGCGTGAGTTCTGAAGGCCTACTAGAATAGGTCTAACTGGTGGGTGCCTGGAGCCGGCGTGTGGTATCGGGTACCTTAGGAGCAATCCTTCGGAATAAGATTTAACGGCAAAGACAGAGACGCTGACGAGGTTCGATGGGCCGCAAGCAGCTCTCATAGTTTCAGTCAAGGGGCTCGAAACTCTGTTCAATGAACGTTTCGTCATGTGCACGGTCCTTCAATCAAAAGTAGCTGGGCTAGTGTGTAACCCGAGTCAAGTCTTCGGGTTCTCAATGTGGGATGCCGGAGACGGGGGAATTCCGCTGGAGAACCCAATCATGCTCGGGATGATGCCTACAGACTCACGGTATATTCGCGTCGCTTGATAAGCAAGATTACAACATACTTCCCGTGCTGTCGGTGTTGTGCTTGAGGCCGCAAAGGTCTATTGCGGTAGCTGGAGGAACGCGGGTCGATTGACGACCTCCCTCTGTTACCCCACAAATATATACAACAGATTCGAACCTACTGAACCAATACTGGCTTATATTATCAAATAGTGGTTGAAGATCCAAATTTCCCCAAGTCCACTACTTTACAGAATACACTCACATCAAACTATCGTCATGTCTGATATCATCGTATTCACCTGCGCATCTGGCAAACAGTGCCAATCAATCATCCCACATCTCTACGAAGACCCCAAATACAAGCTTCGGCTCATTGTACATTCCAAAGGCTCCCTTGACCGCCTGACGCAGGCGTATCCTCGTGCCGAAGTCATTCAAGCAGAGCTCGGTCGACCTGACGACTGTGCCAAAATTGTCTTGGGAGCCACAACTATATACTTTATCGGCCCCGGATTCCACCCTCATGAGGTCCATTTTGCAACAAACATCATCGATGCCGCGGTCGAAGAGCGGAAAGCCCCTGGTTCCAAGTTTGAGCATTTCGTCTACAGTTCGGCCTTGCACCCCGAAATCAGCAAGCTGCTGAATCATGATCGAAAGAGACTCATTCAAGAGTATCTTGTAGAGTCACCGCTGAATTTTACCATTCTTCAACCCAGCCACTTTGCAGATAACAATGTGGGTCGGCTTCTTCAGATCAAGGATGATGACCCCATGGTCTTCCTGGCGGGGCACGATATGAATCTGGCTTTCTCCTTCACTTGTCTTCGTGACCATGGCGAGGCATCAGCACGTATCATCCGTGAGCGATCCAAGCATTTCTTCGCCACATATCAAATTGTGAGCACGTTGCCGATGAAATATACTGAACTGATTCGGTCAGTGGGTGAGGTGCTTGGAAAGGAAATTCAAATCGTGCACATGAAGTACGAGGAGACGGTGTCGTTGTATTGCGACTTCATCTTCGAAGAGCCTGACAGGTCGGATCAGAGATTCAGGGATGGCGTGGATCGGCTGGTACTGTACTACAACAAGAGAGGTCTGTTGGGAAATCCCACTGTGTTGGAAGGCTTGATTGGCAGACCAACCACGACTCCAGCTCAGTTGGCGAAACTTCTTTTGGAGGGCCAAGCTTAGAGAGTAGTGAATTTTATCGTGATAACTTCCTTATTCAACTGAGCTTGTAGAACTCAATGCAGACGAGTGTCTATTGTGATATGCTACAGTGGGGCTAAAAAAGTTTCGCTTACTCCCAATCTAGTTCTCATTGATAACCCTAGACATAACCCCAAGCCTGGTTTACATTCTGGCAAATAGTTAGTGTACAGAGTATCAAAAATAAATATATTCGTACACATTCACTAGAAACTCTAATGCTACTTTTATCAATTGAATTAATTACATTTAGCTATGAAAATACTATTTACATTGTCATTTAAAACCAGGATTACGGGTGTGATGCCAGGGGTACATCCAAAGTGAGTAAAACTTTTTCATACCCTTTGTACCATCTGGGCTGTCCAGAGTTCATGTGATTAATAAAGAGCGATCAAGTACTAATAGACATCTCGTCGGGATCCACCACAGATCACGACCGAATGATCCTATTAGCGATCACTCAAATTATCATTGGGGTCACGTGATTAATGCAATGGCTGCTGTCGTGGTGATTACTCAGCCTATGGATTCTTCATGGGATTCAAATGATCAATCGAGGGCGGAGTTAATGTCTTCTCCCCGTCATAGAGTCCTCAGACTCTCTCTGGTCGGCATCAAGCTCAAAAGCTGTGTCTAGCCCGAGGCTGTGGGCCCGAGACGGTTGTGGGGCCGAGGTGGCCGTGGGCCCGATCGAAAGATGGATTTGGCACGGTAATGATGAAGATATTGATAAAAGAAATAGCAGAATCATATCTGCCAGAGTGAGAGCTTCAGAAAATAAGGGAACATTCTCATATGCTGTTATTAACATCCTTTGTGTACTGCAGATTGCTCAAAAACCATTCAACTGTTCCACCAACTAGCCATCATGCCTGAAAACAGGTTTCTCAAGATCGACAGGGAGTCGTTCCCCTACATTTACATGCAACATGTCGATATTCCCTTGAAAACATACGAAACAGGGCTGCTGCGATGCAATGTCTATCTCCCCAAGGACGCCGCTCCTTTTGGGACCAAAAAGTACCCTGTCATCGCGACCTACGGACCTTGTAAGTTCTGCAACCTGTAATGTGTATCAGTATGGGAGTGATGATGGAATAAAAACTCGGATTTCCCTGTTTCTCGGTCATTGTGAAGATGAAACGATCATATCGTTGCTAATATTGCTTGACGGACAGACGGCAAAGAGGTACCTTACGAAGTTTTCTTGAAGAGGAGCTGGGACCAACTCAATCCGTCGATGAAATCAGCACATTCAGCATGGGAGACGCCCGACCCGGCCTGGTGGACAAGCAATGGCTATATCTACGTCCGTACTGATGAACGCGGATCAGGCCAAAGTCCTGGTCTGCTAGACACCATGTCCCGTGGCACAAGTGAAGCGTACTTCGATGTTGTTGAGTGGTGTAGCGAGCAGGAATGGTCCACTGGAAAGGTTGGGTTGCTGGGTATCAGCTACTACGCCGGAGGTCAATGGCGTGTCGCCGCCCGTCGACCGAAAGGACTGGCTGCCATCATCCCATGGGAAGGAATGAGCGACTACTATCGTGACCGAGTTCGCCACGGTGGTATTCTATCAAACCAGTTTATTGGTAGGCACTCCCCGAGTATTGTGGATTATTTCCCACCAAGTTTCATCTCGAAAGCTATCCCCGGCTGAATGCCCAATTTATCTACCCATCTTTTTGCCGGGTGAAGTGCTCTTGCTGACTTCAATTTGTCTAGCATTCTTCATGGAAAAAGCTATCCTTCCCAACCAGTACGGTAGGCCTGGCCGCGGTGGTCACAAGTGGGGACAAGACACCCTCGAAGGTGACCTAGACGAGGAGACTTTGAAGAAGAATATAAGAGATCAGAGAGAGGACACCCTGGTCAACAAGTACCTGGACGACGAATACTTTTCCAGTAGAGACTATGACCTCGAGAGCATTGAGGTTCCTTTGCTCTCAGTCGCCAACTGGGTAGGTTGCTCACGACCTTTATGAATATCAAGGCCGTTCACACTGACTCTGTTGACCATGACAGGGAGGTATCTTGCTCCATCTTCGTGGAAACATCCATGGCTTCATGAGAGCTGGTTCCAAGTACAAGTTCCTTCGCGCTGTCGTTGGCCGTCACGATCTTCCCTTCTACTACCAGGAGTCCGCCGAAATGCAGCGCTCATTTTTCAATTGTTTCTTGAAGGGAGATGATGCAGATGGCTGGAAGTCTGGGAAGCAACCTCGGGTTAGACTTTTGATCCGAAAGGGCGACGGCGGCTTCAACGACCCGCAGCGTGAGCTCATCTTCAAACCCAGGGACGAAGCCGACTGGCCGCTTCCAGATACTAAGTATACCAAATTCTTCCTAACAGCCGATCACAGGCTCGCAACCAAGCCTGATTCGGTGCAGGGAGCCGCCAGCTACGATGCTATGAATGGGTAAGCAGCTCGCGCTATGAATGCGTCTCTGCAATCAGGTATCTTGGAGACGATCTCTTGCTAACAGCCGCCTGATTTACAGGGAACCCATCACATTCAAGTATGTAGCACCGAAAGAGACTGAGATCACCGGCCATTCCGTTGCTCGTTTGACCGTGTCATGTTCGCAGGGAGACTTAGCAAGCCAAGCTCCGTCTGACATTGACTTGTTCCTGACATTGCGCAAGTTCGGCCGCGACGGCAATGAAATCTACTTTACTGGAACTATGGGTGACCCAGCCCCAATTGTCAAGGGTTGGCAACGAGTGTCTCTGCGCAAGGTGAACGACAAACACCCGCTGCATCGCGAGTACCTCCCATGGCGAGACTATGCCAGCTCCAACGTCCAGCCGGTGGTCGAGAAGGAAGAATATGAAGTCGATGTCGAGATCTGGGCCACCAGCGTAGTTCTGGAAGAGGGTGAATCCTTGGTCTTTGAGGTGGCTGGCCATGACACGCAGGGTTCGGGCTCCTTCATACACGATCATCCGGAGGATCGTAAACCTGAGATATTCGACGGGGTCAACACTGTACATGTCGGCGGAGAGTCGAGCTATGTGCTCTTGCCTATCATTGAGAACAGGTAGACCGTCCAGGCCATCCTAGTCCTTTGACTAGACAAAGGTTGTTGGACTTTGAACAGGGCAGTATATCAGACAAAGCGCCCCGTTAGAGTCGTTGGAGGAACTTAGGTCAATAAAGGCTTGACTAGGAAGACGGCGGATTCCGAGCCTACTCTACTTATCATAGCTGAATTGATCCAATCCGAGGGACTTTTATTATGAGAATTCGAACGTAAAAGGTTAAAAATATCTGATCTCGTCTCATTTATCTCCAGTAAATAGTGACTGGTAACCGGTCTCTGTTTTCAGCCTGCCAATAACACATATCTTCGAAGCGGCGTTCTTCCTCCTCCTTCCAGCGCCCTTTCGGGTTGACCTTATGTGAGACACAATGAACCTTCCTCGTCGGTGTGTCTTACATACACCATAGGGAGGCCGGGGAAAATAAGGCCCGGATTGATTCCACCTTTGGGAGTTGGGCCAGCAGCGTCAATTAATCTTGTCTCTTACCCTCATGTCTTATTCTACACCCATTTGTGTTATCGATTCGTCAGAAGATTGAGAGAAACAAGACTGTTCAATACGCGCTGTAAAAGCTTTGCCATAGTCTGCTCCAAAGCTGTGAAATTGTAGAAAGAAATATGGACTTCGTTCGTCTTCTATCTAGTCTAGGTGCCACTGATAAATCGACTTCAGCGTCGTCCATTCATCCAAGGCCTCTACACCTAGATCACGGCCAAATCCACTCTCCTTGTTTCCTCCGAAAGGCATGTTGAAACATGGCGTACCCCAACAATTCACCGTCACCTGGCCGGTTTCCAAAGCTCTGGAGACACGCCTGATACGATCCACGTTGGAGCTGAAGATCGCCGAGGCCAGACCGTAGTGGGAAGCATTGGCCTTTTCGGTAACTTCCGGCTCGGTCTCAAAGCGGTGGATCGTCGCCACTGGTCCGAAGATCTCCTCTTTAACAATTGTCATGTCCTCCTTGACATCGACGAAGATGGTGTTTTGAACGAAGTGGCCCCGTTGTTCGCCCTTCTCCAACTTTTCCCCTTGGAGCTCCTGTAGGTCCCCACCAAAAAGGACCTTGGCACCCTCTTTCTTTCCCTTTTCAATATATGACATGATGCGCTCATATTGTGTTTTGCTAATAATTGGCCCTTTGGTGACGTCAGGGTTCAGTGGATTACCCGCTACTGCTGGCTTGTCTCGGGCTTGTGCAACGAATGCCTCGACGAATTTATCGTAGATGTCGCTTTGGACGTATATTCGCGAGCCCAGAACACAGACCTGACCATTGTTCATGGTCGATCCGATCTATGTCCAGAAGATGGCGTTGCTCAGGTCCGCATCATTGAAGACGATGGAGGGACCTTTTCCGCCGAGCTCGAGGCTCACTTTCTTCAAATTGGACCGCGCCGAGGCTGCGAGGATCGCCCTGCCAGTGCTGGTGCTGCCGGTGAATGACACTTTGGAGATTCGCATGTGCTCACTGATAGCCCTGCCGGCCACGGTACCGAGGCCAGGGACGATGTTGATCACACCGGGTGGAAATCCTGCCTCCACCACCAGCTTGGCAAGTTTCTGGCCGTATAGAGGTGCCAGTTCTGGAGTTTTGATAATTACAGTGTTGCCAGTTGCGAGAGCCGGCCCCAGTTTCCAGCACGTAATCATCCTACTTGTCCGTTAGACATGGCGATCATCGTCAATCGGCGAGTGCCCCCCTTCTCTCGAACACTATCATGATCGAGAATATTGTGGCCCGTTTCAGAAGAATGGAGGAAGGCTTACAAAGGTGCGTTCCAGGGTATGATCAAGCCACAAACACCCAGTGGTTCTCTGACCACAAGACCAGTCCCATTCGGAATCTCCGTGACGCGACCAGAGATCTTGTCGGGCCAGCCGCCAAAGTGACGCATAGTGTCAATACTCAATTTGGTATCGAGATTCTTGACGTCGTTGTAAAGAAACCCCCCATCGATTGATTGGATTGCTGCCAGCTCCTTCATGTCCCGTTCCATGAGACGCGCCAGCACAAAGAGTAGCTTGCTTCGGTCCAGCGGAGTCAAGGTTTTCCATTTTCCATGCAGCGCCTTCGCTGCTGCGTCTACCGCGACATTGACATCCACTGCATCGGCGGCGCTGATCTCGCCCAGCAGTTCGCCCGAGTACGGGTTGTGCACTTCCAGAGTCGAACCGCTCTTACTAGGGACGAATTCATTGTTGATAAACAGGCCGGTGGGCACTACACCGTGGTAGAAGTCAGTATTCTTGCGTAGCTTGAGATGTTCTGATCGGCGATAACTTTAGTCTTGCGTTTAAGTTTCTACCTACGTTCGATCTTTTGGCCATCGCGACCAGTCAATGTTAGGGTTGACATGTTTGAGCGTGAATTGCTTGCAAGTAGATTTCCAGTAGAACGACTCGAATCGAAATCTCGAATTGTCCTGAGACAGACCCCTCAAGCAAGGCCAGGGAGGCTCCTCGTTGTGATATATTTCCCTTCCTCTTTACTTTGCTGGGTCGGCAAATTTGTCATGCGCTTTCGTGGGTTCCGACGTTCAACAAACACTGCCCCACTCTCCCTCTATAGCCTCTCCACCCGAACTCTTCCAATCTCCAAGACTGCAAGGTGATCCAGGATGAGTGAGGTCGGCTCACAGGGTGCCGGAAGAATGCCCAGTAGCGCGAATGCTAGAGGGAGTGGGCAGCCGAGTTATGTAAACTGTGGAGCCGAGCGGGACATCCATTAAAACTGTAACTATTAATATTATAAATTAGGTTGCTTATTAATCTCTTATAATAATATAAAATAAAATTTTATTTTAAAATTTTATTTTAATAAATAATAATTATAATATTAAAAAAATATATTATATATTATTTAATTTATTATTTTAATAATTTATTAATATTATACAAATAATATTAATTATTATAATATCTTTATTTAATCTTTTTTAGTAATTTTATTTAATATACTAATGTAAGTTAATATATATTATAATAAAGAACCTAGAATATATAAATCAAGCTGTATATATTTTATATAAATAGAGTTGCCACTATGTTAGACTTTTATCTACTGTGGCACTGTGCAAAGGCATGGAACTGCCGCTGATTGTAATAGTATTAGGCACTATAAGCTCTGTTCTAAAAAGTGATGGCTCGGGTTATAACAGTGTAGCGATTCCTTATACCTCCTTCCTGGCCGAAGCGTCATAATGAATACTAATAGGCTCATCCCCAAAGTCTTCCCCCTTGACTTTGCTTTCCAGGACATCTTCTCCCTCCTTTCGATGAGAAACTGAACCGAACAAGACATCTATTTCTTCCAAAGGAACACCTTTTGTCTCGGGAAGAAAGCTAAAATTGGAAGACAGCGTTAGATAAGTGGATTAGGGATGAAAGAAAGAAGACTTACAAGAAAACGCCCAGTACCAATAATGCATTAACCCCAACGAAAAAGAAGAATGTATAGAAACCACAATTCTTTAGAAAGGTCGGGAAGAACTGGTTGAGAATGGTCGAAGCCAGGGACTGTGATTGGGCACCGATGGCAACACCATGAGCGCGAACATCTGTCGAAAATATCTCCGAGGTGTACACCCAGACTGTAGCTCCCCAGGATGGCTTGTAAAAGAAGATGAAGAGAAAGAACATGGCTGCCACAGCCACCCCCATGCCATAAGGTCGGGTCCCATCAGCGTTCTCGGGGGTCTTCATTCCAAGGATGGCAACGACCATAAGCGAGATGCACATGCCGGCCGCACCAACCATAAGGATGAAACGTCGACCAGCACGATCAACGAGGAGCGTGCAGCTGAGGGTGAAGATGATGGAACAGGTTCCCGACAAGGCATTTATGAGGGCAATGGTCTCGGTGCTCTTGAAAACGGATTTATATATCAGAGTGGTGTAGGCATTTAACGATGAGCTTCCAGAGATCTGCTGGCCGACGTTGATGAAAATAACGACAAGCGTGCGGCGGAGAAGCGATGGCTCTCGAATCAAAGTCCAGTCTAGCGAACACAAACTAAAGTTAGACAAAGCCAAATAAACTGCACGAAAGGTCCTAGATCAGTCAAATAAGGTGTCAACGTACAAGGTGCCCACCACTTGTCCCAGTTCTTGGTAGTGGCCTTCTCATATGCTACCGCTGTGACGATATCGGTGATCTCCTTGTCAACCTGGTCGTTGCGAACACGGGCCAGCTCAGATCGAGCTTTCTCAACTTGGTCGTTCTCAACCAGCCATCGTGGCGACTCTGGACAGAAGAAGATGGAGATGATGATGAAAACAGGGATGGGTATCTGAACAAAAAGTGGTATGCGCCATTGCCAAATACCCATATCAAGTGTGGTTCTCTGTGCTCCATATGCTGCCCAATACACAAGAAAGGCTCCGATTGTATACCAAACTACATATGTCTGTTAGTAGAGTAACTATAGTAAGGGGTTGATGGAGGGAAGCCCTACGCTGCCAAAGGGAAAGCATGACACCACGAATCTTGACGGGTGCAATCTCGGCGATGTACGTCGGACCATTGTTCATGCTGATATCCTTTCCTAAACCCATGGGCACTCGACCAGCAATGAAGCATACGATGTTTGGCGCAAAAGTCTGAATCAGGACCGAGATGAGAACGATGGAGGTACCAAGCTGAATCGGGATCTTGCGGCCAAATTTCTTGGAGATGGTGGGAGAAATCAGGAGTCCGGAGACAATGGCGCCGACATGGTAAGCTAGAGGATCATCAATCGCCGAACTGGCAAAAGGATCTTACTGGTCTACCGTCAAAGGCTTACCTGTGTTGATTCCGCCAAGAATATTAGCTTTGATCTCATCGTCTCCGTCCTCTTTGAAGTGGTTGATGAAAGTATCAAAGCCCTGAATCGAGTTGAAAGTCGAGGCGTCGTATCCAGCAAGAGCCTGTTGAAAATGGACGTCAGAAGTTATGTTTTTGCTCCCGTGAACAGGAGAGAAGATATTACTTACCATGACCATGGCTGCGGCCGTAGCGGCAAACCATGCTGTTCTTTCTTGTGGAGTCATGTCGCTTGCTTGTTTGCTTACTTTGCTGTCTCAAACGAAGAGGTGAGAATGAAGTAGATGAAGGTTGGTCATGAGAGAAGGGAGTCGGGGGTGGTCTAGATACATATATCCTGCAACTGAGCGTAAATCAGGAGTCTCCGCAAAATGTAACGCTCAATTTACAGAGCCGATCCGGGGTAATGCCTCTATCACTAGGACCCGCTTCCCCGCGTTTTAATCCGCCCCATAGTCTCCTGGAGATGCTGCTGGTTACTGTGGAGCTCAGGTGGTCTAGACCATGTTTGATCCATGTCAACGCCGGAAATTGGTCAGCTCGGCTATCATCACGGTAAAATTGTGGGGGCAGCCATCTAGTTGCCGACATCCCCGGGCAGGACTTGGGGGGAATCGCGGGCAAGCAGAAAAACAACAGATCACTTTGCCACCACGATCAGCGCATAATCATTTCACCATGTCTGTTGGGCTTCCTAGCCCAGCGTGATTCACAACATTACGTATGTAGAGAGTATTGTGCGACCCATTTCTGGCACATTGTTCTTCCCCCAGGATTTTAGAGACAAACAATGACTATCAAGTCATAAAATGATTGGAAACTGAGGTCAGCAAGTAATCAATAAGCCAAAACATAGGTTTTTCTTGGTCATATTTTCCCCCCTCTACTTGTTCCGTAAACGTACAAACAGGAAAGAAGACCATCTCCGTTGCTGGAAGTAGCCTAGCCCAGCTCCTGCTACTGACCAACCGGCGACTAGCATACATGTATAGCCGGTGGCCAAATGACTGCTGACTTGAGAATGCCGTTATATATGAAGAGTCTTAAAGCAGAGTAGCATCACAGCTTTCACTTAAAGAGCCCAGAGCTTGCAACATTCTTCTGGCCTTAATTCAATTTCTCAACATACTATTTCATACTGCAATCATGTTCGCACCCATTATTTGTGCCTTCCTTGTCGTGGCATTTGCACCTCCTGGAACACTGGCTGACCCAATCGTTTTCAACATCCCTGGAGTTGCTCCAAGAAGCGCTGCGTCCCTGGGCCCATCTCCCGTATCCTTCTCGTACGTCACCCGCACACACGTACGGAGATGAATGAATCGAACTAAGCTAACTTGGTTTCGTCCTTCTTCCACAGTTTCCCCTTTGCGGGCCTGCCAGGCTACTTCCCTGGTATACCCCTTACTCGGAAATGTCTAGGCACTTTCAAAGACGTAACCGGAAACTGGCCTCATATCCGCATAGGAGGCACTTCTGAGTAGTTATTAACCTGGCTGTGCCCTGAGTCAACACAGCCTATGACCGCTGACAACCTGACTAGAGACTATGGTACTTTCGACCCCAACTTGGAAGTTCCGAATGAGATCACGGGAACTGCACCTACAGGGCAAGGCATCACCACCTATGGGCCACTGCTCATGCGGCTTGTTGCAGACTACCCAGGCCCGATTGTCTGGGGTGAGTTTGGGTTTCTTCTATGCATTAAAGCTTGGAAGTTTGACCATGTAGAATCATGAACAGGTCTTAATAGAGGTGCTAACAACATCACCAACACCATTGTGGCCGCCAGGGCAGCCGTCAAAGAACTGCCAAGTTTGTATGCGTTGGAGCTTGGAAATGAGCCTGTAGGTACCCTGCATGCAAGTTGTCGAATACAATCTAACTGCTCGGTAGGATAGTAAGATGACAATCAAGTATTGGTAGCTCCTGGACAGACACTAACCATTCTTTTTCCCCTGTCAGTTTACTCAGCAGTCAAACTACCAATCGCTTTTACTGTAGATGAATGGACGCCGCAAGCAGATGCAGCGTCCGAATCCGAATGGCAAATAGCCATTGGTCAAAGTCTCGACCGCAAAAGCCTTTTCCAAGCCGCCAGTTACTACCGAAATCCTACGCTTGGATGGTCAGCAGCCAACTACTTCGCCTATGCGAATGCCTCCGCCGATAAGTATATCAAGGTCTTTTCCCATCACAACTATCCACAGTCTGCCCTCTCCAAAGATGAGGATCCACCAAACGTTGAGGCGCTCATGAGCCACATTAATGTCACAAAGAACGTTGGTCTTTACGTGAATGATGTCAAAGCGGCTGCAGTCAGGGGGTTTGATTATGTTTTTGGCGAGACCAACTCCGGTACGTACCATACTCAGAGTCTTTCCGTCTGGGCCGTAACGATTTACTAACAGGATAAATCATTCAGTCTCCGGTAATGGAAGCCCCGGGCAAGGCGAAACATTTGCAACGGGTCTGTGGGCGCTCGATTATGCCCTCAAAGGTGCCAGTATCGGAGTGCAGCGGTCTTATTTCCACCAAGGTACGGCAGGAAAATCGTATTATGTTTGGTTTAATGAAAATGGCGTTCTGTCGCCTTTCTATGGCGGCTATGTAGCTGCTCAAGCCATGTCTGGTGGGTCTAAAATAGTTTCTCTCGATGACGGTCGTACCAACTATGCCGGCTACTCCGTCCACGATGCCAACGGAAAGACCAAAAAGATCATCCTTATCAATACCGATTTCTTCGACGGAAGTGGAAAACGCTCTTCCAGGGAGTTTCTGGTCAAGGGCCTGCCTGGCAAACAAGCCAACGCGATGCGTTTAACAGCAAAGAGCTCTCTTTCTCGACAAGACGAAGGGGAAGCACCGACGTTTGCCGGAAGATCGGTAGACGATAATACATGTCAGCCAACAGGAGACGCGGTTGTTGAGAAAACGACGGTTAGTGGAGGTACTGCATTGTTCAAGTTGGCTGCTTCGGAGGCTCTGTTAATTACCCTGTAGCCTGTCAAGTAGCAAACACCACCGATATAGTCAAGGATATGCACTTGTTATTAACAAGTAATATCTTCATGTGTAATCCTCAAGCTCTGGTTGCCTGAGCCGACTCAACTAGCTTTTCACTGCGAACTTTGTACAGCAGGCTACAATACCCATAGCCTTTAAAACACAGATATCTCCAATAGCCTCTACCAACCCTCTGGATAACCTTATGGA
>NAGG01001744.1:0-16138 GCA_003031705.1 Calonectria naviculata
ATCTCGGACTCGGACCCTCGCCCCCTCCCCGCCCCAGGACAAAGGCCCCGTATTTTAGGTTTCCATCGTGGTCTCTCCAAACCACGGTCTTTGCTAAACACGTATCGACGGTTGACGATCCTCGAGCGGTGCGCATTGGGAGCCTTTCGGCCATTGCCTTAAGCACTCAGTCGTTGGATAAAGGCCGTCACTTTTGGCTGAAACGCCGCCTGCGCCCTGATGCAGTGCTGCCGCCTAACCGAGCTGGGCAGCCCTAGGCCCCAGTTATTTGCCGGAGCAGGCCGCCGTTAAGGTTAAGCACGCTCGCACCCTTGCACCATTATTCTATACGGATATTGTCGCCGACCAGGCCGGATCCCGGACACGCTTAATAAAAATGGAAGACGGCTAGTCTGCAAGTAGAAAGGGGCGAGACGCGTGACCTGCCATCTGGTCTTGATCTGATCAGAATGATCAAAGAGCGAAAAACCACTCGCCGCCACACGCATACGCCATTCTGGGGCTGGATGAAGACAATGCACGCCGGCGTTGGCAAGTCTCGAGGGGGCGCCGCGGCACCTGTGTGTCATGTCAGGCCTTTTTTTTTTCTTCCTTCGGGAAGTGATCGCCAGTTCTAGAACCAGCACTCGAAGGAGGAAGAAGGGGGGGAAATAAAATAAACACAACACACACGCGCCACACTCTCGACTTGCTTATTCATCCTTCACTCCCCGCGTTGCATGAACCTGTGTCCCAGCAGCGCACACACAGCCTGAACACAGCGAAGGCGACCTCCTGGATCCATCTGCCTCACCTTTCCCGACGGCGCAATGGCGGTGATTTCTAAACATGGAACCGCTAACGTCGATGCCAATGTTCCCCCCCAGCATGACAGCCATGCCCCCTGCTCCATCGTTGAATCCTCAAGGATGGCTTGGCGCAAGATCTGCAGGGAATTATTATGAGGCGGTGCAGCCATACTCGAGACACACCCCATCACCTCCTCTGTCTCACAAGAAACGTTTGTTGGCTCACTCGACTGCAGCGACAACCGTTTTTTTTTTTTTTTTGTTCTTCACCAAAATGTAGTCTCATGTGCATCCCGCATTCTTAGGCCCCCCCGTTTTTGACACCTGGTTAAAATCTGTCTTAACTATAAGAGAAAACTTGTGCATGCAGTTTCGTCATTCGAAAGCACGGCCCTGTGAAAGGAATGCAAAATGAATGCGATACATTCGTGCTACACAAGCCACACGAGCCACTGAACCTGAGTGTCCGGGATTGGTATGCACTGTCAAGGCTTGTAAAACCGCAATCACGACGAGGCCAGTTTCGATCTTCCTCTCCGCGATGGAATCATTATTGCAATTTTCTTTGCAAATTTCACCCAAGCCGTAGAGTCGTCTAGTTGTCCGCTCTGGGGAACGAGCAGCAATGTTGCTCGTGTTCAGCTTCCAAGAGCCGGGTTAAGGCCCCTCAGCCGATGCCGATGACAATTTGGTTCCATGCTTTCTGCCCCCGTTTGTGGCTTCCTCCCTTGCAGCCTTCGAGACCCCACAAAATCGCCTGACTAGTCATAAACTCAAGATTCCTCCTTGACAGCCTTATAGCGAATATGTACTCCCAGACGTTGCCATGGGTTTGAACTGCGGTGAGGAGCTGCTGTATTATCCGAAAACCGAATAATAGGGCTAGCCTGCGCACATCCATGTTGGGCAGCTTGAGTCATAATTAGTTTCACAACAAGGCGGGGAACCTAGAGTCACAAGGTAGCCAGCCTGTTATAGTAATGCTTATGTGCGCTCAAGTTATTATTCGCTGGTTTCACTAGCATGGTGACATCATACCATGCAGTGGACAAACCACTTTCGAATGAAACCAATATGTAAAGTCACTCACCAAATCTTGTTTCAGCTGATTTCTCACAAGTGGTCTGACATTTCGACGAGGCTTCAATAAAGAAAAAGTGCGCTTTTTTTTTCTTTTCTTTTTTTACTGGAATGACGCGGTCAGATCACAAAATGCTCTCTCATGCTTCATAATCCAATACGGTGTTGGACTACGTCAGAAAGTGCATAGAACCTGGCCCGACCCCGCACACATGTGGGAGGGCCTCTCTTGATGGTCGGCCTCCCATAATACTTTCCTCTAGTAGTTCTTCCTATAGAGGGGTGAACATCGTGGCGTGGTATGAATATAAATACCTGCGCTGTGCACAGCCTTGGTTTCCAGTTTGCTCATTCCTCAGCATCACCACCGGTCGGTTCTAATCATGGGCCAGCCTTTCACCCCATTTTGGTATTTTCCATTTAAAATTGTCAGGATACCAACTATTCGGTGGACACAGCCATAGTAAAGTCACCTGCAAAAATTTGCGGAACTCGTCTTGCTAACTATATATCATGTTCAGTTGTAGTCTCGACAAGATATCGACGTCTCTGCCTTTTATGATTAGGTTGATCTGTTCGATAATTTCTAAAATTTTGCTCTAGCCCTGGGACTCTGGAATATTGTTTTTTGCTTTGTAGCCAAGCGTCTCTATCCTGGCAGACATGGCTTTCAGACAGGGAGCGCAAGATCCAACAATGCACGAGGATGAAGAAACGTACGAGGAGTGGCCTGGCAGTGCCGCTGCAGCCTTTGACAGCACCCCAGTGCCCGTAGCACCTCCTGATGGCAACATTGCCTATTCACCGGCTGGTGGTGTTGTGGATACTCACTTACTCCATCCCACACTCATATCCGGTGAATCGTCCCAGTCCTCGAATCCTTTACATGTTGCAAACCCACCTTCGGAGACATAGCCTTCGTATGGCGCGCCGCCAAGTAGCGGGGCATATTACCCCGGCGATTCTTGGCAGCAAACGGGTTTCCAATATCCCACGGCCCAGGGGACTGGGCAGAATCTCGAGCATGGCGGAACCGATTATTATAACCCACCGCAAGACACCGATGCGTATTTCAACGACAGTTATGAGGCTGAGGAGGGTGAGGATCCTTCGCATAATATTTCCAATTCAGTCCAATGCTCTTGGTGCCTGCTCATATTCCCCAGGCTAACTGAGCTTAAGTAAAGCCCTCTTGCAGAATACTGCAACAACCTAACCTGGCTAACACGAATCATAGCAAACACACTCGGGTTGCGCACGATCCTCCGATTGAATGTCCCAGCCCTAACTGCGGGAGAAGATTTCCTTGGAGGAAGGACATGTATCGTCACGTTCGGACCTTTCACCCCGTATTTGCAGAAGATCCTCAAAATCATATCCCACCCGATGGAGCGGAGTGTCCATATGAAGGCTGTGATATTGTATTGACTCGAAGGTCAAACTTGCCTCGGCATATTAGAGAAAGGCACGAAAACGAAACAAGAAGACGAAGATCATCTTAATCGAGAATCAACTTGAGCAAAAAAGGCCGTATGACTCGCTCATGTCTAAATAGGCCCTCTTTAAATTTCGAGCATGGTTTTGCGGTCTACGCTAGCACGTGAAAGGGGAAATTGGATATCGCGTAGTTTCTTCAATTACTACAAGCAAGTGATTCGCTTTTCTAGTCAAGTTGGTTATGAATGCAGTTGAAATCTTACTCTGTGGCGTCACTTATGAACACGTGGAGATGCTTTGTTTTTAGGTACAGATTGTCAAAAATGGATGGAGCAATTATTGTTATATGCTTCTAGATTTGCTTGCAGGTGCTTATGGCGTGGCTTATTTGTCTGCAAATGAGAGGTAAACTTTATTAAGACGATGCATCGGAGAAAAGCACACTCAAAATATCCCTATATTGCACACCTGTACTACAGTCTATTTATTGTATGCATTCTTTCTACAGTTTCGTGCGTTAGGCAGACCCCCTCTTACATTCCGCCTACAGTCTCACAAAGACCCACTCGTCTTCCAGTAAACAACATAGTTGATACCCTGAGCGTTGTAAAAAGGAACCAGGCTTACCTTTGCATCATTCACTGTAGCCTCAAACTTGAGGCCTTCAACTTGCTTCACAGTGTTTAGCTCTAGTGTAGGCGTTGCTGAAAGGGTTGCATCGCCGTAATTTCCGGCTAGGACCACCGGTCCATAGGCAAGCGCCCCGATGCTCTTGTCGTCATTTGTCGGGACTGTGCGGAGGCTCATCGGGAGTGTGATCGTAACTGTGTCTCCGGAAAGCCATGGCCGTGCCACTGAAGCGTACTCTCCTGTGGTGATTGTAACCCCATTTACAGATTCTCCGTTCACCTTGATGGATGCACCCGAGGTCCAGTCTGGAATACGAACTTTGAGCGTCCAGCTTTCGCCACTGCCACCAGATATCTTGAGTGTTGTGGTACTGTCGACGGGGAATTCGGTCTCTTGCGTTATCGTGATGTCTCGTGCATCCCACTTCAGCACCGAGGGAGTAAACAAATTGACGTAAAGAGCTGAGCTGTCATAGAAATATATGGAGTCCGCAAGTTTTGTGTTTGTCTCCAGAGCCGTTCCCTGACAACACCAGAAAGAGTCATAGTCGGTGCTCCAAGTGCCGCCTCCCCAGGCTGGGCCGACACCACGACGGCCACTTGGATTGAGAGGTGTAAAGTAGGTAATGTGTCCATGGGCAGATTCCGGGTTTTGCTGTCCCAAGAGGTGGTTAATCAAGGCCTTCTCGTAAAAGTCAAAATAGCTCGACTCGCTTGGACTCATCAGCCACAGCTCTCGGGTCAGCTTGAGCATATTGTAGGTGTTACAGGCTTCGGCGGTATCATTGTCAAGATATTCGGCAATAGCATTGGGAGCTCGGAAGTGTTCGGATTGACTATTTCCACCGATTGCGTATGTGTGAGCATTGACAGTAAAGTTCCACGCGTTGAAAGCAATGTCTCTATATCTGTCTGTTCCGGTAGCCTTGTACTCTCGCGCAGCCCCAATCCACTTTGGAACCTGGGTGTTGGCGTGTAGACCATTGAGGCTGTCGGTATTTGCGGCCAGAGGGTCAAAAACCGAAGCATGGTCGAATCGCTGTGCGGCGGTAAGCCATTTCTCGTCGCCAGTCTGATGGAAAATGTCGGCCAGGACTTCATTCATGCCACCAAACTCGGTACTCATCATGGTCTGCATTTGAGAATACGACAGCTCGCTGGTGCGCGCATCTACCCAGGCAGCTAGTGATAAAAGTACATCGCGAGCTGTCGTGTCGCCAATGTGTCGCCAGATATCGAGTAGCCCGGCCATGGTTTTGTGGACGGCATAATAGGGAACATTGCCGTTTGACAAGGTCCTATTCTCTAGGCGCTCAAATTCGGATTCCGGGAACCCAGAGAGATAGCCCTCGCTGAAACCGACCTTTTCATTGTTTGCTTGGCATTTGGCTAGCTCCGCTGAGAAATACACGGCTCTATCGCGGCACTCAGTGTCTCCCAGTACGGCATAGCAGTATGCCCACGCATTGAGAAAATGCCCCTGCATATGAGTTCGAAAGGGGAAATCCGGAGCATCCCATCCGCCGTTAGCTTCGGCGCCATTGGTCGACAGGCCGTGGTTGGACCGAAAGTTGTAGAGAAGACGATCCACATCGACGTCTTTGAGGTAAGAAAGAGTTCGGTCTTGGTTCTCTTGCCAACGACTACTGGTGAGGGAGACTTGACTCATGTCGAAAGCGTAAGCGGATACTCCAATTTCCTTGCTGGTAGGACCAGCAGCATCAGCATGGGCAGACCACTTGCTAACATGAAGACTTGGCAATAAAATAATGACGGACGTGAGAGCCTGCATGGCCCGGTGCCGGTAAAATTTTGGTAGCATCCTGTCTTTTTTTGCAGCACCAAAGACGAGGCTTTGTGGTTGTGAAGTTGGAAATAGGAGGCTGATGTGTACTCACTCAACCCTAACATTTCGGATTTGCTGGGCCTTGGTTCCTGTATTTATATGTGGAAAGAAGGCCTGTATATTTGACAATTATCTTGGCATGATAAAACCCAGCTTGATCGATAAAATTAAGAGCCGAGCTATTCGACTTGCACTCAATTGACTGGCGCGCATGTCTGGGACGAGCGCATACTTGCATCGACACATGGTCGCAAAGTGTGGAGTAGACACAGGGGCAGAACAAGCGGGCATGACGACGATTGGCGCGGAACTCAAACCCAAAGCGAGGATCTCACTCTCAGATAGGCATCTGGAGATCCCCACATACGCTCCTATTGGCTCAACTTCTCGGACCAAGTTTCTCCTAACCCACAAACCTTGGCAGCCACGGGTGTGCTATGCGGGAATGGCGCTGGTTAAATCATGCGACTTTAAACTCATCCATAGTGGGTGGGGATTCGGAGTGGCTGCCATACACGTTCTACCGCACCAATCCAAAAAGAGGATAAGCAGCCTTTTTACTTTGACTTTCAAATGGGATCGATTAATTATATGATTTAATTCGCTCTGAGGCGTGGTCGCCGAGTTTCGGATCAACCCCCATACTGAAGCACCTCACCTCCGAGACTGGACGATCGATATGGAGTAAAAGCTGAATGATTTTGGTGGCTATCTTTCCGCTACACCCAATAATCTCAATATTATGCAGGAAGTAGTGTCATCACTTTAAATACAGGATTCCAGAGTGACCTTGGACCTCAAACTGCTGCGGTTACTGTTGTTTTTCTTGCTATTTTTCTGCCCATACGCACCGTCTAGTGCTTGTTTATTTGCTGCCTAAAATTAAGATGACATGTTGACCCTATTTTATGAAACATGTATTTGCTTTATTGATGGGACTCTGATACCATCTTCTCGATGTTGTCCCTTGAAATCCACAACAACCCTGCCTTGTTCAATCATGCGGCTGTTGCATACACATACACTCAGACTAGACATCAAAGCCGACAACGATATTCCACCGTATGCCGTCTCGTCTCACACATGTGGGAGGGAGAAACGGCTCTTATGGACCTACAAGAACCGATCCTCCGAGGTAAATCTCGATCCTCATCGCCTAAAACTTATGATATATATCTATATGCTAAATTTTGTAAAGACAATGATGACCAAACTTCCACACCTGCAGCTGTAGGTACACTTGACTAAGAAGCTGAGACCCCTAGGCCATAACCTCCTGATATTACATTATATAATTTATGAAGTAAATCGTGCAACAACTTTTCAAGTGACACGATGCATACCAGCAGGACGTGGCCCTTTATTTACATCCTGGACAGGTGTCTACCCCGCATTGCCATCATTGTCCTCGAACTTGAACTTTTGCCGAAGTAACGTAGCCACCAACTTCCCCAAGGCCTCGATGTTCTCTGCATTGGCAATGTCAAGAATTGGCACGCTCAACCCGAGCACCTTTCGAAACCAATTGCGCAACTCAATCGAAATGAGTGAATCAACGCCAATGAACTCCGGTGACATGCTGATGTCCAACGTGTCTTCTGGTATCATGAGGTAGCCAAACAGCGTGCGTCCGATCTCGACGGATATACGTTGCACTGTTTCCGGGTTGTCAAGAATTCCTGAATCGGCCGCAATTTCACTCAACAAAACACTCAAGTCGCTATCCTTTTGATCTGCCACTGTATGACCCGTTGATTCCATGTTGTTATATATGTCAACGCGCAGATCCCCTTTGAAGAAAACGCGATTGGTGGGATCTGACAATGGTTTGGTTGACGCGATGCCAAGTACGATCTGGGACATGTTACTCAATGATTTGTGTCCACCTTCTGGTTCCATCGTAGTAGCTGGATTCGATCGATTTATGCTGATATGAATCCCCTCTAGCAGGTCACGTTCCTGAAGCTTGAATATGCCCATCGACGTATACCTTTGCAATGTAGATGGCTGTCTGGAAATAACCCCAATTCCTTCCATGCAGCCCAGGTTAATGACGGAGCACGGAAGGCCTAGGCTGTGACGATAGAGGGCGAAAGAGTCCATAAATGAGTTGGCGGAAGCGTAATTTGCCTGGCCAGGGTGTCCCATTGCTCCTACTAATGAGGAGATGAGAACAAAGAAGTCGAGTTTGGTTTGCCGTAGCGCATTGTGCAAGTTCCATGTGCCTTTGACTTTAGGGTCTTGCACTGTGTTCCAGTCGTCATATGTCATTTCGGAAATGGCACGATCCTGAGACGTGTTAGAAAATTCCCGAAGTATGAATTCACCGGACCTTGATGGTCTTACCCTCAAAACCATAGACATCTGCAGAACACCTGAAATTTGTGTCGGCGCAGCGTCAATCGCTCGTCTGACATCGGCCACCTCGGCTACACTGCCAGCAACAGCCACCGCCTTGCAATTCTGAGACTCAAGCTCTCGGATAAACTGCTTGTCATCTTCCGACTTTCCAGCAGACCTAGAGAGGAACACGAGGCTTCTGGCGCCCTTTTCTATCATCCATGTAGCTACAGCCCTGCCAAGACCGCCGAGCCCCCCGATGATGAGGTACGTAGAGGTGTCTGAAAGGAGAAGTGGTTCCTGGCAAATAGTCGCCGGTAACTCTTCCGAGATTTCCGGCATTGTAATAATGACCTTACCGGTATGCTGTCCCGATTTCATAAAGCGAAAGGCATTTGATACCTCATGTGCGGGATAAGGATGAATTGGTTGGATTGGCTTTATGTGGCCTTGCGTGCACAGGTGTAAAAATTGGTCCGCCAGGCTGGTTTGTGTTCACGTTAGCATCGCCGGAATACCGCACGGGTAGGACTTTGATCCATACCGGTGTATAACATCGGGCCTCTTTTTATACAAGATGCCCAGATCGATCCCATAGAATGATCGGTTGTGACTAAACATATCCAATGGTAGTTTTCCATGCTCAAATATGTCGCGCTTCCCAATCTCCATCATGCTGCCGCATTCGGCGACACACTGCCATGAAGCATGAAGCAAATCCCCAGAGAGTGAGTTGAGCACAAGATCAACACCTTGGCCAGATGTTGCCTGCATTACACCTTTGAGAAATGAGTCATCGCGAGAATGGAAAATTCTGTCCTGCGGAATATTATGGCGATCAATCAAATACTGCACCTTTTCCTCTGTTCCGACAGTAGCGTAAATCTAAATTAATTGTAAGCGATATGCCATTTAGAGTGTGATATATCATATTTCACGACATACCTTTGCACCTAGCATCTGGCAGATGTGAATGGCTGCCTGCCCTACACCACCACCAGCCGAGTGAATCAAGATTGACTAAAGTTGTATTACATGTTTAGTCAAATCCATTGCTCAAAACATCAGAAATCTTACCTGTCCTTCTTTCAAACCTCCAAGGTTAACCACTGCATGTATCACAGTCATGTAAACTGTGGGCAGTGTAACAGCCTCCTCAAAGGTAAATTCCGGAGGAATCGGGAAAACAAATCGACCAGGAACAACTTTTCGCGTATTGAAAAGGCCAGTATAGGCCAACATGACACGGTCGCCAACTTTTACATGGCTCACGTTGGAACCAACACGAGCAATTACTCCAGTGGCCTCGGTGCCAATCATGTCTTTGGGGTCATCAAAGAGTCCTATAGCAATCATAATGTCCTAGAATAATATAATTAGCCATTTTGAATAACAGGATAAGACCTTGTAATACCTTGAAGTTTAATCCTACACAACGAACATCGATTTCTACCTCGTCTTCTTTGAGCAAGATTGGTTTATACTGTTCCCAATGCAAAGAATCAATCAATCCGGGTTGACCAATGACAAGCTGTTTGGGATCATCATTCTGCAATTGATATTCCAGCTCAGCGTTGACTGATGTCCAATGATAACGCCCAACATGGACGATTCCGTCCCAGATGGAGTATTCTTTGTCCAAGACTTGACCAGTCAGAGGGCGCCCCAAGAGCTTCCTTGTAATTATGACTATGTCATCGGCAATTGAAGAGTCGAAATTTTCCAGTTCGACAGTCCAAAATTCCATCATTAGCTCTAGCCGCAGAGTTCGGGCAAACCCTAGAGCAAGGCCGTAGCTAGGATTAGTACACTTCACCTGGGCCAAGCCAGTGAGCCATATAACCCCTCCTTCAACCATGCACATATAATCCCTAAGGTATTCGTAGTCATTCTGAGAGACATCTTCGAAGAAAGGAGCCTCGAGGTCAATAACCGAGATAATATCACCATGACACCCGCCCGTGTCATATTTATCTCCGAGTTTCTGCCAATGAGTTGTGAGCCCAGTTGCTTGGAGTAGGTCTGCGATCTCGAGTCCGGCTCTAGGTTTGATGGATTTGTATAAGAGAGTCACTGTTGGGTCTCTTGACATTGGACGCTCGACTGCACTTGTAATATGCGCACACAGGTGGTGCCCATCAACATCGTCGAAAGTCACACTATCGGTGCCAGAGAATCCCGCATTGATTAACTCCTCGTTCCACCGCTCGGCAGAAACATAGGGTGGTCCGGGGCGGCCGTCTTCAGCTCCAACCCACCACCTGGGAAAATAGCCCTTAAAATTGTCAGCAATTTGATGACGTCACAGAAACAAGACAGGGAGTACGCACCATGATGAGATCAGCAGCCCTCCAATGAGATTCTGCAAGGTCTTGTCAATAACTAGCACAACATATGAGTTAATTGAAGGGAGTAGGTGGTTTCTCACGAGGAACTGGTTCATGAAGATAAAGACGTCCGCCAGGACAGAGAAGAGATCGGACATTCTTAAGGGTTTCGCGAAGTGAACTTGTTGCGTGAAGAACCTAGAGGTGAGCCCGAGTCAGTAAATCCCGACACTGAGTTGGCGGTACCGGCAAGATAACGGAATTAATAAGAAAAGGAATGTGGGATCATACGTTTGACGCGATAATAAGATCATAAGATTCAAGCTCGAAACCTTGCTCAGCAGGATTCTTTTCAATATCCAATACCTCATATTCGACGCACTGCCAATTCTTAAGCCGCTCCTTAGAAGAATGAAAGAAACCTGCAGAGACATCTGTAAACATGTACTGTGAGTACATACGGACTCCCTTTGGAGAGAGCAAATTTTTTAGTACAACCTCAGTCATGCCTCCAGTCCCTGCGCCGACCTCGAGTACTCTGAGGGTTGGCTTAGCATGTGCACAGAGGCGGAAGAACTCGCGGGCGTTCACCAATTCACTCAAGTAGCTGTAGTAGCCGCCCAATTGATTGTCGGAAACGAGCAGCTCCGCCGGGCTCACTTTGCCAGTGAAGACGGCCATGATATTTTCTGGATGAGCCATCACTTTTATTGTCCGTGCAAATTCTGTCGCGTTTTTGCATTGCAATCCATCGACGTGATCGAACAATGCAGCCAGAAAAGCCTGACGAGACTCAACATCCATCTGGATACATTGCTGTATCTCGGAGTGTATACTATCAAGGCTTTCTTGAACTATCACGGCCTTCTGCTCCTGCATCCAAGCTATGTGCTTGGTCAAATGGCCCGAAGGCAGATCCTCTAAAGATTGAACAACATCGATAGTTTGCAGCATCGCTACCAAGGCAAGTCTTTCGACAGCCGTGTTGACATGTCTAGCTGTAATCAGCTCATTATCCGGGCATCCTAAATGCGCCTTTCGCGTAAACAAGCCGTCAAAAGCGACGTGGTCAATGTGGGGAAGCCATTCGAGACGAGCTGCATGGAGCTGTTCCTTTCGTTTCGCGCAGTCTCCTATGTTCATAGCCCTGCCTCTGACTCGTTCCATCCTTATGACGACGTTGTGACTTGATTTGTCAACCGCCACGATATTGCTGCATTTTCCAACCGCGTCTACAGCGGCTTCAGCGAGAAGTTCACGGCCACAGGGGCTCACCGTGACCTTCGCAATGCGGACGGGAAGTATCACGGAATCCATGTGGCGGAAGATCCCCCGGCAGGTAGCCACTAGAGAAAGCTGGAGACAATAGTCAATGCAAGTAGGATGAACAGGGTACGTAGTCGCATGGTTACGGTGGATGTTTCGCAACGTGGCCGCTGCCGAGTCCTTCCCTGTGTGTGCCGAGATGTCCGTTAAGCCTTGAAAGTATGGTCCATATCTCAATCCCATGTGCTCCATGCGCTCGTAGAAGTGCCGTTCTGGTATCTTACGGGAAAAGGAAAAAGCCAAATCGCAACGCTCTGTGCTTTTTACGCCCTTTTCATCGCCTGACTTGACTTGGGCAATGCAGTTTTCTGCCCAAAGTGACCCGTTGAACGACGAGATGGTCATCTCATACCATGAAGAATTAGTCAGTTCTGTCAAGCGTGAGGGTCTCATTGTTGTGAGGATTTCAACTGATCCGGCGTTTGGAAGGATAAGGGGAACCTTTATCGCCAGATTCTGCACTGTGTATGCATCCGAACCTAGAATTTGCCCCACAGCCTCGCCAATCATGGCAATGTACCCTGCACAAGGAAAAACAATATTTGTCTCCACTCTATGATCTCCTAGCCATAGAACATCGCCGCCTTGAAGCATATTTCTCCAGGCAGGCTCCGAGTCACTCGCTTCTAAGCACCTCGAACCGAGCAACTCATGGTGTGGATGTTTTCTGTGCCTCCATGATTTGGAAAGCCTAGTTTCATACCAGAAGTCGGAGTGGTCCCAGGGGTAGTTCGGGAGGTCCGTCAACACGGCTGCCCCTTCCGGGTTCAAGAATGCGAAGTCGATGGCAGACCCGCATTGATACAGTTTCCCCATGGTAGTAGAGACTGAGGAGAGACAATCGTTGCCCCTTTTCAACATTGAGAGGTAGGTGGGAGTTCTTTTAGAGTCACCA
This sequence comes from Calonectria naviculata, assembly GCA_003031705.1. Classification (NCBI taxonomy): domain Eukaryota; kingdom Fungi; phylum Ascomycota; class Sordariomycetes; order Hypocreales; family Nectriaceae; genus Calonectria; species Calonectria naviculata. The sequence goes on from NAGG01001744.1 coordinate 12,669, forward strand.
CTCTGAAGTATTTGACGGATAGGGCCCTGGAGCGCCGAGTGTGGGCCAATTTCCAGCACAATATTCATCTCTGGCATGTCCCTCAGGAGAGATTGCATTGCTCCATGAAATAAAACAGGAGATTCCAAGTTCTTCTTCCAGTATTCTGCATCAAGTTGACCTTTGCTCATCACAGCTTCGCCAGTTACAGTAGAGTAGAAAGGATTTTGAAGGATTCGGTTTGATATATGTGGTTTTAACATATCCTCGTAAACAGCGCCAATCTCACGCATATGATCTAGTAGTGCATATTAATAAACCGAAGTTCAACAGGAAAAATGTCTTCATACCTGAGTGATATGCCGTATCGACATGAAGCTTTCGGATAGAAACATTTGGGTGATCCACACCAATTACATCCATAGTCTGTTCCACGGCATCTTGATCACCCGAGATAGTAACGCTCATTGGACTGTTTTCGCACGCCAAATGAGCCCCCTCAACAAGATATGATAAGACAGATTCTCTGCTCAACCCGATTGCTGCCATACTACCTCTACGTTTCTGTCGCTTAATGACCTGCCCACGGATATAGGCACACACGATTGCTTCAGCCATGGATAGGGCACCGGCTGCGTACGCCGCTGCAATCTCTCCACTAGAGTGACCAACAACAGCACTAGCATGAACATTGCACTTACTAAGGAAGTTTATCATAGCTAGCTGGATTGCTGTGCAAAGAGGCTGAGAGATTTCAGCTTTGCTGAACGCTTCCTTTGGTCTGTCATTGCTCGAGCCAAGAAGTCCTATTTCACACAATCAATTAGTCTTTCTGCCTCATGTGTACTTTCAATTCATCGGAAACAAACCCTCAATTGTCCAACTTGGTGGCTCCTCCAAGGCAGCTATTGCGCGATCCATCTCTCGAATGTCTTGGATAAAGGACGGTATGGCATGCATGAGGCTCTCACACATACCTGCCCACTGCGCACCTTGACCAGTAAATACAAATGCTATCTTCGGGGGTTCATGAGAGAGAACTAATGTTTTCTTGGCCGTTTGAAAATCAAGTTTGATATCGATTCCATCTTCAACGATGCAAAAAGTTCGATATGGTAGGTGAACCCTGTGCAGTCCCAAAGTTGAGATAACACTGTTGAGTGACGCTGGGCGTGACAGAATGTACTGTCGTAGATCGTCTACACGCCTCTGAAGAGACTTTTCACTACTTGCAGATATCGGGAGCAAGCACGGGCCCCCTTTCATGGAGGTAGTTGGCTTTTTCGCAGTATAGTGAACGTGTTGATTGGAATTGTTAGAGAGTTTTTGGACTCCATACTTGGATACCCCGTACGAAGCAGCTGATTCGATAATGGCCTGAAATAAATCATAGTGTCAGCAAAGTATAGAAGGAATTTTTGGGGATCTATGTGTGTAACTTACATGTGCGTTAGATCCACCAATACCGATGGAGCTGATACTAATACGCGCATATCGATCCTTGGGCCATGATATCGGTTCCAGAGGTACCTGGAGTTTATGTTCCTGGAAGCCAACTTGAAAGTTTAGTCATAATTGTATGCTATATTAGTTTCACAATCACTCACTCTTTGGGTTGGGATTATAAAATTTGATATTGGGGGGTATTGTTTTCTTTTCTAGTGACAAAACAGCCTTAATAACGCTGGTAATGCCAGCAGCGCCTTCTCCATGCCCAACATTGGGCTTGACCTATACAGAATCAGCAAATCAATGGATACGAGCTCATTTTCGCTTTAGTTGGCCAACTTACGGATCCAATATATACGCCATGTCCCCCAAATACTCGCGCAATAGCGGCAGCTTCGATTGGGTCTCCGGTCATGGTACCCGTACCATGGCACTCAACAAAAGGCGTCTGAGAGAAGTCATTGATTCCAGCCTTTTTGTAGGCCAGTCTAATCATGTCTTCTTGTGACTCAACGCTAGGGTTGGTAATATGTGATGTCTTGCCACTAGCATTAAGGGCTGTGGATCGGATGACCGCGCGAATCGGGTCACCATCCCGAAGTGCCTCTTCTAAGGGCTTAATCAAAATAGCATTCACGGCTTCGCCTCGGCTATAGCCATCTGCAGAAGCATCAAAAGTCTTGCAGGCCCCGGACGAAGAAAGCACCCCATTTTGGTTCATATTTAGCGTCATCGAAGGTTCCATAATAATGTTCGTGCCGGCAACGATAGCTGTAGAGCAGTCACCATTTTGTAGTGCTTGAACTGCGAAGTGAAGGCAAGTCATTGAAGAAGAGCATGCTGTTCGAATTGTGACGCTAGATGTCAGAGATTTAGCATATTTAGAACTAAGTAAACTGTGGAGGCACTTTACCTCGGGCCAGTGAAATTGTATTCATGCGATAATCGGTTGGATAGAGCGTAATCAGTTGCAGTGAGAATTCGATCTGGGATGCTCCGGTCCTGTTTGTCCATGTCGAGCATATTTTGCCAATCTTCGCCTAATACACCCACGAACACACCAGTTCGACTGCCTTGCAGCTTGGTTTGCCCAGCGCTCTCCATACACTCCCAAACTACTTCCAGTAGCAGACGTTGCTGGGGGTCAAGTATCGCAACTTTAGACCCTGGTGATCCAAAAAAGGATTCATCAAAAGCTCTAAGATTGGTGTCTTTTAGAAAGTATCCATACTTAGGCCCGTCGCTAAAAAAGCTGTCCACATTGTATCGGTCATGTGGCACTTCGCATCTGCCGTCCTTTCCGTTAACAAGTAGGTCCCAAAATTCTTCACCAGTTGAGACGCCTCCTGGGAGTCTTAGCCCCATGCCGATGATGGCAACAGGCATTGTTGGCTCTCGTATTGATGGCATTGTCGCGTTTGTTGGACGAAATAGGTCAGATCATTAGGTGAATCGAGAAAAACACCAAATAAGAGGTGATTTTATTATACTCAAGATCGTGAAGGAATCGTAAGCTATGGGTTTTTGGTGCGTGTCAGTGTATTGTGGCGGAATGACGTACGTTTACAAGTAGTTATGGCCCAAGTCCAAGGTCATGAAGTACCATTGACCAATTCGTATTTACTAGTTAAAACATGGCTCAATCCATATCATTTCATCATCCCGAAACTACCACTTGCAGGCGGGAGATTCAGCTGATCCTTGGTCTGAGTGGAAGCAAGGGGCGTTGTGTGGAAGAGCATGCAAAAGGCCCGAGCAAATTACGCCCTACTAGACGATACATCACACGTGTTGTAGCCTATGGGTTTTTTTTTGTTGAAGCCACAAAAATAATGCATTTACCTCATTGGGTAATGCTGGGGTCATTAAAAACTGTTTCATCTTGGCACAACTAGCAAAGGCAGCCACGACATCGCAAGAGGACCCAGTACGCAAGATTATCCACATCAGTTCCTCTTCTAGCTAGAGCACACACACGCAGCCCACTCAGTGAGGAGGCTGGCTTTAATTGTCTCGATATAATTGCGGAATGAGCTCACGCC
>NAGG01001746.1:0-14754 GCA_003031705.1 Calonectria naviculata
GCCAGGGAGGGAGGTTGAGACGGGAACTAGAGATGGTACAGGAGGCGCCAATTGAGGGCGGTCAACCATGGTGTTTGTTAGTTTAGCCAGTGAGATGAATATGGTTTGCCTCTGCCTCAGACCAGCTCTATTCTTCCAGTTGCATTGGGCCTGATCCAATGGTTTTCGGTAGCAAAAAGATGTAAACATTCTCAATTGCCAATCTCCCCTCATTTTTTTCCTTAGCCCCTCACCCCTGTCTGCCGGATCTTGCACAAACCGAGACAGCTGATTTTGACATTTGCGCGTCCCCTGGGTGGACGACTGGTGGCGAAAGCGACCACAAACCTGTTCAGGGTCAAGTCGATGACCATTGTTGTTTACTGCCGACTCCCCACCCTCCGGAGTAAGATTCCTGGCACCCCAGTCCGGCGCAGAGCCATCCCGAGCAGTATCTCATCAGCCATGGTTGAAGAAAAGTGGTGTGGTCCTGGAAAGATCAGGGTGCTGACCGATGGAGGCTGCCGCCCGCGCCACAGACAGCTTAGATGAGCGGGAGATGATGAGCTACGTCGCATAACCGCTAATTTTGGGCGGTCCACCAAGTATTATCTTATCATTGCCTGACGCACGACCCTCGGCCCAAGGTACGTATCCGGACCCATGATCTCATCGATCCGATCAGATCTGGGTCCCGTCGTCTTCGTCTTCGCCTTCGCCTTCGATTTCGCCTCGCTGCATCCCATCAACAACCCGGAATTTGACCCGACTCCTTGGTGGAATACGTTTTTTTCTTCTTCAGCGTTTCACCAATCCACGCATTTGCATTTGGAATTTCGAGTCATTACCTTTTTCATTGCTTGTTGTGGTCTCACTTTTTTGCTCGTTGTGAAGCGTTTTCAACGTTGACGCAAAACCCGAATACGAATACTAATACTACACAGCGGACACTGTCCACCGTTGCCCATCTCTCAGCCATCCCTAACCTACGACGAACTGGCCAATTTATGCACGCCAACCATACCACAATCTGCACCGTATCCTGCGCCGCCTTCGGACAGTCTGCGGTATCAAATCAAGTTCACGAGGCGTAAAGTAGTGCATACCCACTCGCGCATAAACGTGCACTCAGGTATGTCCTACTGTACAGTACCCTGTATACTTTCGCACTCGTGAAAAGCCTTCCAAGGCTGAACCGAGCCCATGACAGCCCATGATAGCCCGCGACAGCCCATGAGACGCCATTTACACACGCTTGTTCATCCACATGCGTCACGGTCGATGGCAAATCCACAACCCCTGCCTCGCCGTTTCGCTTTGGACTGACTAGACTGACGTCTTGTTCAGTAAACTACACCCCGGCCAATCACACCCGTTGTGCCGTTCTGACGGCCTTCCAACAATTCGGGCGTGGCCGTGTGGTGTGATGCAATGCGCCTGCTATACCGTTGTTATTTCGTCTGAGCTGATTGCAAGGTCCCCACATCCCGCTTCCGTTCCGCTGCCCAGCAAAAACCTCGACGCCATCGCTGACTGTGCACCCACCCACACGGTTAGCCTGGATTGGTTGACGGCTCTGCCTTCGCCTAGCACACACAGAGTTACGCACACTGGGGCTTGTGTGTTCCTTCCTCCGCCGTGGTCCCGTGCCCTCGGCCGAGTTTGATCTGCGGCTCTACCCTAACCCGGCTTCCATAGCCCGTTTGCCGTTCCTTGCGCCTCCGACCGCGGTGCTGTTTCGCTCCAACGGATTCTCAGCGGCGGTCTCGCCCATTTGGTGCTGATCAGTTACTTCCCGGGCTACCTACTCTCTCTCTGCGGTCCTTTGATCTGACCCTTGTGGCTGAAACTGCTCCTGCAAGTGGGGGCTGCCTGCTGATGCTGTCTCTGCCGTAGAAGCTGGTTGCATTGTCCAAGTCTGGGTTCCTCCTTGTCCCATCATGACTCTTGTCTCCGAGTTAGTTTACCCACCCCTGCTCAACTCAAACCTAGCCTGATACTCCCTTAATTCTTTCTGCCCTCCCACTTTGTTTGTGCTTGGACTGTTCACCTTGGCTATGCTGACCTTGCAACTAGTCAGGTACGGCGTCTCGACGCCTACCTAGATCGACTTCCAGTTCTATCCGAGGTTGCCTCGGAAGACGGACGCTCTGAACCCAATGGCCAGGGCTTTGCAGTCGCCAACGCTTTTGCATCTCCTCGTTTGGACAACCTGCTCCGGATTGTCCAGTCACTTAGTACCTCTTCTTCTCAACCTCTCCTCTCAGCATCTCGTATTCGACAGCTCCTGGCGCAGTCAAAGATCCCGGCTGCCGCGGATCTTATAGCCAGACCAGCTGAGATTGATGATTTGAAGAGTACTTATGAAAATGAAATCGAGTGGCTTCTCGTTAGCAAGGCTACTATCCAGCTCCACGGTGTTGTACTCAATACTCTGTTAGAGCAGATCATCCCTCTTAGCAATGATATTTGGTATTGGGATGATGTTCTTGGCTCATACTCGTATAGCAGTCTGTATACCGTTCAAACATCTCCGGTGCGTTTATGGGCCTGGTCCCAAGAAGTCTATAATATGACTAGGCTGCGCATCCAATCCGGTTCTATGCGAGATGCCCCAGGTGACCTTGTTGACTCCACTGCGAGTGGCCTCGCTCAGCAGTGGAAGCAACTTTACGGCATTGTCCAGGACAGTATTCGAGAGCGTTCCTTTGCAAATATTCAACGAAAAGTTCTGTCACCCGTGGCCCTCTGCCGCGCGGAAGCTCGGCGCAAGCAGTCGCAGCTCAAGAAACTCAGAGAGATCACGGCTAGTGGACTGGGCGTTTTGATGGACGAAGGATTGCAGTTTGGTCTGGATGATGAAAAGGCGGAGCTTCAGGATCACCACGACCTGAAAGGTGTTGTTGAGCGTAGCGTTGCCCTCATTGATATGGTTCTTAAGGAGGTCTGTACTTTGGATGTCAACATTAACGATTTCGAAGACAGAGTATTTGCTGGTGTCGAGGAGGATCCTGAGCTCTCCGTCCATCTTGAAGATACCAACGCAGCTGATAGACCCGGAATTCTCGCCCGTCGATTGGTTCATATTATAGACAACACTCTCCCTGAGCACCTGGCTGCAATCAAAGGCCTTGCCAAGGAAAACGGCCCACCTCACCCCCTTGTACGATACTGGCTTGCTACCACCATTGGACTGTTCTCATCGACGACCATCCTCCGGATGCTTTTCAACCGAAAGGCGGACATTGCGCAGTGGTTTCTTGACCTTGGGGCAACCGTTCGAGACTTTTGGTTCAACTGGGTTGTAGAGCCAATGGGACGAGTCATTCAAACTATCCGTCATGATAAGACAAGTGAAATTGCCATCATGAGTCGGGATAGCCTCAAAGCTGACCGTGAAAGCCTGGAGCGCATGGTAGTTGACTTCGCACTTGATAAGCCTCGCTTCGCTTCTGAGAGCGGCCTGCCTCTCACTGAGGCCCAGATTTCCGAGATTCGAAGCAAGGTCGCCGAGGGAGACGTGACTCCCGTTCTACGAGCCTTTGAGATGGACCTGAAAACTCCACTTATAGGCACTATCCGGGGTGATCTGATTCGATCGCTATTGATCCAAGTTCAAAAGACAAAGGTTGATCTTGAAGTTGCCATGACGGGTATTGATTCCCTCCTCAAGAGCCAGGAACTCGTCTTTGGCTTCGTCGGTCTTACGCCGGGGGTCATGGTCTTCATTGGGCTTTTCCAATATATGCGTGGCATTTTCGGTGGACGATCCGGGCAGCGCAGGACGGCGAAGGCTGGTAAGGCGGTTCGCATTCTGCGCAATATTGATCGCATCTTGTCCGAAGCCCGACCCACAGAGACCAATCTCTTATCATACAAGGACCATGGCCTTTTGCTTTGTGAAGTCCACGTCCTGCGCAATCTGGTTAACCGGCTCATGCCGCGTGACATTGGCAAGGAGTTTCTGGAGGACCTGGATGACCTGTCTAATATCAAGGGAATTCAACTGCAGGCTAAAGCCCTTGAGCGCATTCGGTGGGCCTACGCGAGATGGATCAGGTAAAGGATTGGGGGAGCCGATGAGCCGACTGGCGAGCCGGCTTGTACAGTATCCCAAATAAGGGTAAAAAACGGAACCCGCCTAGTGTAAGAAAGCCAGTGTAAAACAGCGCATATATTGCCAGAGACATGTGAAACATGGCACAATGTCTCTGTGTGCTCTTGACGGTCAGATATGTTTATCTGACGTGAATATTGCATTCTCTCGCCCGGTAAAAGTAGACTCGTCACACACAGTCTATAGCCCAAGGAAAAACATTGTCTTCCACTCTACCCGCCTCTAACCCTAAGCCAATCAGCCGAGTAACTTCAATACATCCGCCATCCGGGTATCCTTGGCTTTTTTGCCCTTGTTTGCCTTCTCCTGAAACGCCTTTGTGACTAGCTCACGTTTTTCCTGTTGTATATCCAGGACTCTTTCCTCAACAGTGCCCTCCATGACAAGACGCCACACCGTAGTCGGGCGTGTCTGGCCCAATCGGTGGACTCGGTCGACGGCTTGGTCTTCAATGGCTGGCGCCCACCCTGCATAAGGTTAGAAGTGGATTCTCAACAGCATGTGTCCAGTGAGGGGCGAGTCTGTGAGAAACCTTACAGCTATCAGAAAGAATGACGGTGTCTGCGGCGACAAGGTTGAGACCGACACTGCATACAGCCAGACTTGCAAGCATGACGCGCGTGCTTGGGTCGTTATCGAGGGCATCGATGGCCTTGTCTCGCTGGTCTGCCCTCATGCTGCCGTCAATGCGGGTAAATTTGATTCCCGCATCCTGGAGCACGTTTTGGATAATATTTAAAAACGACGTCCACTGAGAGAAGACTACTATTTTTGAACCATCGTTGCGCAGCGTGGCCTGCACGATTTGCAACATGGCCTCTGTTTTCGAGCTCTGCGTTTCCGTGTCAAGTTGGACGACGTCGTCGCCGGCCGTCTCAGGCGCAGGCTCAAGCAGCGATTCCTCGTCGAGTTTGTTGCGACACATGGGGCACTTGCCTTGGATCTGAATGGCCCGAGTAATGCAGCCACGGCAAAAGACATGCTTGCAGGTTGTAATGACGGGCGCCGTGGGCGTGTCATAGCAGATGGCGCAATCTTCCTGGCTCTCAATGTATAGACGCAATGCTTCTTGGAGCAGGATTCGGTTTTTTTCGTTGAGAACGACGACATCTTGCCCGTCGAGAAGTTTGAGGAGGTCGGCGATGCGTTCTCTACAAAGGGTCCAATGATTGCAGCTGAAGAACGATTAGCAACAAGAACAATGGTTTGCGCACAAACCAGGCTAGGATAACTCACGTCTGTCGAAGCCGAAGCAGACGCTCGAGGACATTCTGGAAGCGTCCTTTTTGTCCCGCTGAAGATTTGGCCTGGTAATCTTCCAAGAGACCTCTGGCCTCCGATCTGCGAAACTCGTAAACATTCGCCCAGATTCCAACATGAACGGCCTGACTTACAGTAAAGCATCATACTTGTGCTTCTCCTCCGGGCGGAACGAGATTCGATGGACGTATTCCTTCTTCTCGGGAAGTTTAAGATCTACAAACTTCATGTCCTTTTTGCGTCGGAGGCAAAGATCCTGCATAAGTGCTTGAAGCAAGATCTGTGCCCTTACATCAACACCTCCTAGGCCTCGAGTGATCTTGTCGTTGAAAATTTCCGATTGCTCAATTCCGCCTGTTATGTGGAGGAATTTGATCAGGGAGTGCAAGTCCTTGACCGAGTTGATACTGCGCTTACTTAGCAATGATTCACGGGCGTGAGCATATGATCTGGGGGTCCTTACATTGGTGTTCCAGTGAGAACCCACCGGGACTTGGCTTTGACCTCACACGCGGCCAGAGCAACTTTGGTCTTGGCATTGCGAATGGTGTGGCCTTCATCAAGGACAACCCTGCGCCACTCAATCGACTGTGATAGCAAAACTTTGCGGACTCCGGTCTCGCGCTCTCGCGCGAGTTTCCCATAGCTGGTGATGACAACATCGTACTTCATCAGTTCCTGAGGCGTCGCTTTCTTGTCACCGTGATAGATGAAGACGCTGGGTTGGTGGTCTGGCTGGACGTGTCGCTCAATTTGCTGCTTCCAGTTGCTCATGACACTAACAGGCGCAACAATCAAAGTTGACCCTTGACCTCCGGTGAGAATCAAGCTGATGACCTGCAGCGTTTTACCTAGACCCATGTCATCTGCTAGAATGCCACCGGAAAGGAGTTTCGGCTCGGCCGAGGTGATGAAGCCGGATGCAATGTTCCAGTAGCGCCCTTTGTTGTCGCGCTTCCAGAGCTGAACAGCGTCATCGGAACCGCTGCTGGGCATTTTCGGGTTCTCCTTTGAAGTCATCCAAGCCAAACCCTACACATTGGTAAGCACGATCCCTGATTCTTGCATTGTTGCCCACATACTTGAAGCTGATATGGCAAAAGCTGGGCCTTCAACTGGGCGGGCTGGTCAGCTTTGGGCATTTGTTCCAGCTTTTCCTCCCCGAGAGCCAGTTTTTTGATAGCATCATCTCCTTTTCGCATCTCTACAGCTTCACTGGTCTTGAGGATTTCTTCCAGGGACACTTCTGGCTCGGCTTGGGCAGAAAAACTTCCAATATTGTGGCCAGGTCCACCAGACTTCAGCGCCATCATCGCTCTTCGAGCCTCAGCTTCTTTTCTCGTATTCTTCAGCTCAGTGGCCTTCAAAAGCTTATCTTTCTTCAACAATTCCTCAACTCGAGACCGCTCTGCTGGATCGCTTGGGCCGTAGAAGAAGACTTTTACCGGGCAATCGTAGTAGGCCTTTTCGCCTGTGATCTGTGCCTCGAGACTGATATCCCCGCGGTCCTAATCTGGGATAAGAACACGGGGCATTTTAGTGAGCATGCTTCAATCACTTACCACATAGGGGGCAATCTTCTGGACGACATTGCGAGGGAGATGACCGATTTGTGCGCCGACAACATTGTCCACCCGAATTGCATTTGGGTCATACTGAAGGAGACGTCAATTCCGACATCATAGTATGATACAAGCATCATGGGAGCCATTGACTTGGATTTGGGTTGAATTCACGAACCTGGTTATTAGGCTCTCTTCTACAAAGAACCGACTCTCCCGGCGAAGCGTATCCTTGATAGTATCGCACACCCACGATCTTCCCCGCTACATGAGCGTTAGACAAGGAGGAAAAAGCAAAAAACGGGACACGCAATTCACGCACAAAAAGACCCATACAGCTCGAGCGCCGGCTCATCACTATCCTGGGTCAGGTCCAAGACATCAGGCTCAACTAGGGGCGCTTGAGAGGCCTGTTGGGACGCGTGCGACTCCAACGCGGGTCGCTTGCTGGGCCCACGCGTCTCATCGTCCTGGCCCGTGAGGTCGACAACCTCGCGGGCGCGTTTGGCCTTTCGAGGCATAGTAAAACTGCAATAGCTCGAGTTCGGGCTCTTTTTTGGAAGAACCACGGGGCTTGCGTGGTTTGAATCACCAACCCAATATTGATACACGCATACACGTTTGTTCTGAGTGTTTGCGAGAGGGGTGCATCCGCTGCTATCTTGTGTTTGCTTGCTTCTTCCGTATGCACGGATCATCCTAATCTTCCGCGTCAAACTTACTGTCCTACACTGACAAAAGAAAAAAAAGCAATATTTTGCGGACCAGAAGCATTGAGTATTTGTGCCATTGGTCTGCTCTGACTTCTAATGCATGGCGTTATTGGCCCTGTTTCTTTGGTCGCGTAAGATTGTGCACATAGTGAGACGGCGAGAGACGCTGTTGGTCACTGGTAAAAATTTATACGCGGCGAAAAAAAGTCATCAGGCACCTCTGTCTATAATGCACGAGAGCTTCGGTGCTGAAATTGAAACAAAGTCCAAAGCAGAAACACCTGTGGGTTTGGTTGACCTAGTCCTCAAGCACGGCGGAGTTCACCCGGAGGGTTGCGCTTTGAAGCAGCGGTTATTAAAGATGTATGGAGATTGGTGGAAGCGCTCCAGCATTTGGTAAAAATCTTTGTGCTAGCAATTGTTTCGTAAAAAGCTCGGGCGTAGAAGTGATTGTTTGCAGTGAATATTCTGTGCTGAGAATTGTGCTTCGCCCTGATGGCCAAGCGGTCCTTATGATACAGCTGGTAGAGATCAGCACTGCCAATGAAACTAAAGAAAAACGATGCTTCTATATGTGCAATACTTCAGAGGTTGCATGATTTCGGAACACTCTAAATTAGGGTGGCCGATTAATGTATTACCATTCTAGATTGCATTAAATTGCGTTCCTTGCCACCTCAGGATGTTTATCCCCAGACCATTGTAAGTTGAAGTACGAAAATTTTGTATGTAAATATTCCTTAGGACAGGATATTGATCACGCTATGTTAATAAGTCTTTAAACAAGGTATCATACTAACAATTAGTGTTAGTTCCCACGCCACATCATGGTCCTCTCCGCTGTGGTTCTTTCGCTCCTTGGTGGCTAGAATCACCCCGCCTCCGCCGCACCCGGTCCAGCGCATCGTCCATTTCAGCCACCTGTTGTCGGTATAAAGCACCGGCTAAAACATTGGGGGCCCGGGCATCCGCCCATGGGTGACCTGGCGCCCTGGCCTCCGGGAATATCCATGCACAGTACAGCAGACGCACAGCGCCCCTGCATCGTAGAGGTACGCGCGAAGGAGGTTGGCCAATCGGTCAGTTGATCTTGAAATCTCAAACAGCGGTCAATAACCTGGGCTATAATCCCGGGACAGCTTCCATAAAGACTGTTTGAGCTTCAAGATGCCCACTGTCGACGAACATATATGCGATATGAAAGATGTATAAGTGAGAATATGTTTGGGTGTGGGCTTATCAAGATGGAACGTTTGGTATTGAACAAATAGAGCAGAATTTAAGACACTTCCATGTAAAACCACATGCGTATAGCCGATTTAAACATTTGCAGCGTGCTTTGCAAAGCTGATGAGATGGCTTACCATTCGGATGCACTACTACAGGGTAGTGTAATCATTACAACATTCTTCAGGCATCGCTATTGGTTTCAAGTAGTGATGTGTCGTGGGTTCCGGGCGGTTTGGCTAATTATCCCCCGTGAGGAGGTTACATTGGTACGATTACTGCGTGATATATAATGTAAGGGTTGTCTTGATAGCTTCCGGTCCAACCCGGCAAGGTCCCTTTCGCGTTTCATCAGTGCTACATGACAAATAGATGCCGGACTAGAACAGAAAAAAGGGTTGAGTGAAAGAGAAATCTCTCGCAACCCCTGTGCATACTTATAATAACTGGACTCAAGTAACATCCAGCATTTAAATGTGACAAAAATACGAGTATGTATACAAGTAATGCAGCTCAAGGGTCTACAATAACGAGTCTCAAATAAGCGGTGCGAGTGGAAGCTGCCAATAGACTTGGAACTTCTAACCAAGCAAAAAGTTTAAATTTGCGGCCATATAATTTTGCTGGCGGGCCTCGATCAGGATGGGGATGCTATGTGGTTGCTATACTTAGTATGACGATGGGTACTGGATCGATCATGGCGCCACCAAGTGAGACAGGATACTAGCTGGACGTTGACGTGGGGCCATTCGCATCAATCTGGCTTTGATCGGACGTATACGAACATGTTTGCAAGGTGAGACGACTCTTCCAATCGGATCGTGCATCTGTGGTTTGTGGCTGGAAGAGCATGCATTCACATCAAGGGTTGGGCTGGTAATGGACGGGACACCAAGAAGCGGAAGCCATGAGTTGCTTAATTTTACCCTGCGACAAATCTGCAATTTCGTATATGTTGTACAAACAAATAACGACCCATCCTGACACCCTGAGCCACCCTGAAAGGCTGCTGTAGTTGCGCAGCTCGTCAAAAGCGTTGAGCACGGGCAGGGCCGCCGTCAACCTCGTGTATCATTACATCGTATCCCCGTGTTTTTTTTTGTTCCCAATCACCATCGGAAATGAGCTACAGCATGAGCTGTTTAGTAAAGACCAACGCAGATGTCACCCTTGATGCGGGCAGTGAGGTGGACTTCGGCCTCAAGGTCGAGCTTGATACCGACGAGCAGGGCGGGGGCCTTGGGCTTCCCCTCGTCATCGGTGGCGCCCTTCAGGAGCTGACCTGTATTGACTTTGTCAGCAAGCAGTTCATGTAGTTCGTGACGAGTAGCAGGGAAGTTCCTGTGACTTACCGGCAGGCTGAGAGAGGCCGGTGGAGGTGGGCAGAGGAACGACAAACTGCTGCTTCTGGCCGCGGCGGCCACCACGAGCCTGACCATCAGAAGAGTCAGAGTCGGACTGGTAGGCGTTGGTCTTGGCGAGACTGGTGCTTCCGTGGTTAGCTTGAAGTCTTCATTAAGACGAGAGCCTCGCTTACGCGGCAGGAGGAGCGGGAGCGGGAGCAGAGGGAGCGGTCTCAGTAGCGGGAGAAGTGGTCTCGCTGCTATCTTGTTAGTCTTTTGGATGCCACTTGACGACCAATTGACCACAATCGACTGCCTCTCGAGATCCAATTGCAAAGGGGAAGGGGAGGAAATCTTACGGAGCAGACATGTTGATGGACTTGGTTGACGAAAGTCGTTGAGAGGGTAGAAACTTGAGATGGTGATTGGAGTGAGAGGAAGAAGTGATTGAGGATGATGAGAGGAACCGGTTCATGAGGATCGAAAGAGGTTCTTTTATAGACAAGGAGGACTCAATTAGCTCGTTGCTTCTTTAGGATATCGCGCTCCTCTCCGCGAGAGATCCCGAACCAGACCTCAGATGACAACCGAAAAACTCTCGAAGCAACCCTCACCACCCTCACCAGCCCACACCAGAGTGTGGCGCCCGGCCCTAGCGCACCCCAGGCCGTTGCTACCCAGGGCGTCCAGCCTCTCACGGTTTGATGAGTTGTCAATGCTGTCTCACCTTTTGAGGGACGCTAAGGGCTCGCGGCTCTTTCGTTTTCCTGGGGGGACGGCGAGCGAGTCTACTGGCTGGAGACCCCCCGCCGTCGGTCTACAGCCCGGAGGGGCCCAGATTATCGCCGGGCGGATGGGCGTGCGGGCTCTTCACCGGCGGCCGCAGCTGCCAGGAGGACTGCAAGGCCCGGGCAGGGCAGAGACGGGGCAGAGACAGGGTACAGCGACGGAGACAGCCTCAGCTGGGCGGATCTCTACTGACGGGGGCTCTCCAGCAAGGCTTCAGCATAACAGCACCGGGCCCACCCCCGGGCATGGCCTCGATGTGCAGTTGCCATGTCTATGCTTCAATTGACACGTCTGTAATAATGGGGGCGCTAAGGTTCGGGGCCACGACGTTTGACACGTATCCGCGATATCATCCGATGTTGGCATGCGCCGTGGCGACTCCGGCGGGCCTGGCCATCCCTGCCCCGGTGGATGCGGGTGCAGGGATGGGCCCGCGACGCCGCAGCCGCCGTGTTTCGCATATGCATGCTGGCGGAAAACAACGCCAGGCCGGCTCCAGGGATGTGCCCTTCTGTAGATCTTCTTTGGAACCTTGCAGGCTGCGCTTCGGGTCGAGGGATGGCATGATTTCGTCGGGAAACACCGGCCACCCGACGCTTGATTGGACTTCACGACATGGCCCATCCCGGCCGATGCACGTCCGCCTGCGCTGCAAAACTTTTGATGTCGAGAGTCCGGGGCGGCAATCTTTAAATAGGTACCATATTGGGAAAATCTTCTCAACCTACCCCGGAAGTTGGCTTGTTTTCGTGTCACTTCCCTACCCTTCTCCTGCGCGATCGTGTGGTTCCTCTTGAATGGTTCGTTCTTGCTTCTTCATCTGTGGCTGAACTGGAGACACATCAATGTCGGCTCCATCCTCTTCGTTTCCGTTCGAGTCCACGTCCGAAGCGTCCTCGTCATCTTCTACGTCCTCGGCCTCCACTTCCCAAAACGATCCCCAGGAAACTCTCAAACAACTATTTGGCAACGTCTGCAAGCAACAGTTGATCGGAGAAGTCGACAAGCTCAAAGCTACCCTTCAGAAAGATAACCCAGACCCGCAAGAAGTCATCATGTCGATTCCTATGCTCTTGGCCCTCACCATCTGCCCGGCTATGCTGGGCACGCAGGAGGCTATCCGCCAGAGTCAGTCCAAGAACAAGCGTGAGGAGCACCGTTCCCGTCGCTGCAACTTGGTCGTCTCTTGTGTCAAGCCTTCCATCCGAAGCCGAGACATCAACAACAAGCTGGTCGTCCTCAAGGACAACAAGGTAGCCTTTGTCTCTCAACCCCTCTGCCAGAAAAATCAAACTGACTCTTGGTGACCCTCATAGCTCTACATTGCAAACGAGCATCCCTTGTACAACCATGACCCCAAGAACAACGTTAGCAAGGGCTACGCCTTCTCTGGATACTTCCTCCCCTACCCTGATGCCCCGTACGAGGGCATCGTGAGCACTATCAGTGATGACCCCCCCATGCTGAACTGGATCTACGTTGATAAGAAGACGTACGAAGTCAAGTATGGTGTTCGTGCCGATGCCCAGCCCAACATTACCGGGCCTTTCGACTGCACTAGACAGGACCGCCGCCTTACCGTCGAGGGTTGGGAGGGCTTCTGTGCTGTTGAGGAGCTTCCTGGTATCTGGGCGCTCTACTACGACCGGGATGACGATGGTCTCAAGTCCAAGGTCCCCATGGGCACCCGAGTCCTCGAGGTGGAGCTTACTCGCCGCGAGAAGAAGGAGCCCAAGCCCGAGAAGGAAGAACAAAGAGCCACTACGATTGATGAGAAGTGGAAGGAGCACAAGGCTCAGACCGAGCAAGAAGAAAAGGACAGGGAGGTCTTCCTAGCTGCCGAGGCCGAGGCTGCGGCCGTCCCCACTGAGCGTGGCCCCGAGCCTGCGCCCACTGTGGATGAACCTAAACTTGAGGAGTTGAGCGATGCTATTCGCCGCCTTGGCTTTGATACCGGCTCCCTTGCTCCCAGTGTGGTGCCAACTGACCTTGCCTCGGTCTGGTCAGCCACCAGAAAGAACAAAGACGGCGAGGGTGATGGCAACGACTCCGTCACAGCGCCTAGTTCTGCCTCTGAGAGGGGCCATGACGCTGGCAGTGTCGCTGGCGGATCTGACGATGGAATGTACAAGAAGCCTCATGTTGAGGATGCTCACGACGAGGCGCAAGCCCAGAAAACTGCCTGAATGGATGCTGACTGCAAGTTATTGAACACACGGATAGATTGTGATATTGATGTTAGGCGTTTGGAGGGGCAGGCATATACATGAACCAAAGTTGTAAAATTCGCATAGCTACAAGGATTGATTCTGGAAATACATTCCCTACACTAGGTTTCTTTACTAAACATCTCTCGTCCCGCTCTCTCGTGTCGTTCGTCCCCCAGATTTTCATTGCGGTGCAGCGCATGTCCCGCGATGCACATACTACCCACAACCCGTAACTCACGATCCGCGGGTAATGATGGCGCAGCAGCCGAAGCGATGTGCCCAAAAAAAATCAATTCATTTCGAATGTACATTTCAAGATGCAAGAGCCGGTCGCCTGCAGCCTGCATGTGTGGCTGTCTGCAGTGTGAGTGCTACGGCCAGCTACTGGATCATTTCCAAGACATTATCGGGCTATCTCGGTGAGGCAAGGAACTAACCTCGTGGATGCTCCTTACAATTGCCGGTATTCTGAGCCGAGAGGCCCGCAAGATTTTCGACTGACCGGGCTGCAGCCGGTCAGATCGAGTTCAAGACGAGAGAAGGACCCATTGTGGCAACGGTGCAGAAGGAACTCGCAACGTCCACTGACATCAATTTACACTCGCTTTGACGTTTAGAAGCAAAAAGAAAAAGTAATCATCTCATATCGACAGGGGATTCGGATATTGGCAAAGGAGTTATGGAGCCACAGAACAGAGGACAGAGGCTGCGGATCTTTCTCGCCAGGATCGGACACGACGCCGATCCGATGGACTGTGATGGTGTACGGAAGTCGACGGTGAATGCAACATCACATCTCAAATCGTCGATTGGCGACGCCGATTTCCCCAGACCAGCCTAAGCTCCCACACCATGTGCCTGACAAGGTGCGACAGGGACTAGGTCGCTTGGTAGACGCGCTAGCCGTCGGATGATGTGCTGCAGCGCACATCCTTGCCGTGCAGTTCTAGAATGCGCAAGGGTGTCGGATTGGGTTGAGGCTGGCTCAACGCCCCCCCAGCTTGATTGAACCCGTGTAATTCCGCCTGCATTGCAACCATTTCGCCGTCTCAAAAGCAAGCATGCTGTACGAAAAGACGTGCAACACCGGCCCGGCCGCGAAACTCAGCGCTGCCAAGGGGGGTCAGAGGCGATATACGGCGCGTCATGGTCGCGACAAATTGCCTCAAAGCTGAAGCACCCTTGCCATCCGCCGGGCACCGATACTGTGTGCTTTTGCGAGACGTTGTATCAAGCCTGGATTTGCACGCCAGATGCCGGCTCGGCGACGCCTCAGTCGCGCATGAATCTCCCGATCGTACACGCCGGGACAGGGGGGCACATTCAGCGCTGCGTTTTTCTCCTCTTTCGCTCTCAACCTAGTCTGTGGGCCAGTCGCATCCTGCACCTTGACATTTTGGATCTTAGTTGCTCTCGTACACAACGCAATTGCGTGCGAGAGAGCACGGGCTGTTGGCCAGACATCACCTTCGTATTGGACAATTGGACATAAAACCCGGTTGATTCGACGCTTTGATGGGCCCCTCAACAGAATACAAAAAAAAAAAAAAAAAA
>NAGG01001759.1:0-16688 GCA_003031705.1 Calonectria naviculata
CTTCCTTTGCTGGCACCCCGTCACATACTGGCACACATTGGATGACAGGGCATTCACGGACCCCCAGGAATGCTGGTGGCTTTGTTGGTACTACGAGATAGCCAACCAACTTTGACCTTTTTTTCGTGCCAGAGCCGCAAGCAAAAATTCGGTCACCCCGGTGCGGTGCCGTGCTCCGGATTAAGTACTGTCCAACGTGCCCAACTCGGTAAGTGTGAGGTTTGACGACTGGCTGGGAGTGACAGTGAGATGAATGCCCCATGAAATTCGCCTCGTATTCATGGAGATGACAGAGTGGACTCTCCTTTAGTGATGACCATAGTTCTATTGCATCATGGAGATGGACAGCGTCCAGAATATGGCAGGATGCATTTTAACTTTTAATAGCCGCTCTGCCATCCGAAAGAGTCTTGGGCATCCGGCCTATGGTGCCATTCAAATCTACCAATGCCAGGGACAGGGCCACAGTGCATCCCCCAACGCGGATTGTACCATCACATCGCGCCTATTGAGCAAACGTCGATTCCAACTTCGGATGCAAGCGAGCGGCGGCGAAGGCAGGCTAAGCAAGCTAAGCACCACGGGCCTCACGCACCGAACAAGGCATTTTATGTGAGATTGCCCAGTCAGTGCCCTTATCGGTAGAGGTACATGGCTCCGCATAAGCCTGTCGAAACAATCGTGGTCAAAGGCTTGTTCATCGCTCCGCCAATAGGATGCCGCAGAGGCGGCAAATGCCATGGTGTTCCCGCTCATCATGTTCCGCCCGTTGTTCTCATTCCCCCGGCCAGACTTGGCTTTTCGATTACCTGCCTGGCCGTGACATCGCTGGAACATCTCGTCCCATCTTTACTCAGGGGTTAAGGGGATCTACTGTATTCCCACGCGGGGCCCAGTACCCGGAATATTGCCCCCGAGTCAAGGTACCGGTACATTTTCCATCTCACCCCCATCGGGTTGGGATCTCCTTGTCGGCGAGGCCAACATACTGGTTATCTAGGGCCAGAAGCAACAGTGAAGGGGGTAAGGGGCGACCAAAAAAATTATAATGTTTTTCTATAGCATGAGACAGCATGAGACAAGGCTATGTCTGTCAGATGTAAATGTTGAATTCCTCGGCGAGGCGACCCAACCCTGGCGCCTCGCAGGCAAGAGCGCTACCGTGTCATAAACTAGAACCCACACAGAGCCCACCAGAAGGAAGCCTTGCGAGGCATGACGACAATGCTTGTCCGGCTACTAGCGAGCGGACGATCGTTGATCTGACTTTGCTGTGTTTCAGAATTGAAGCATCTACACTCCCTAAAACGAGTGGTGGGGCCAAGGCTTGCTTCAAGATGATGAGTCGTAGATGATCCTTCCCTTATCCCCTGGACCTCTGACGTTTCTCGAAAGATGCTGACGAAGCTCTCGGTGCCGTCCCAAACTTGGACTGGCTACTAATGCTGCGCATGAGTGGATTTGGTGCGCCGATGAGCCGTGGCAATACGACAACCGTAAATCATCCACATACAAGGGAGGCGGAACAAGGCGGGTAAGGGAGCGACCAACGGGGCAGACATGGGCTGGACCATTGCGATATTGCCTCTGTCAATCGCGCTTAGTGGTTGTGATCCATATTGTGGCCCCAACAGAGCAGGAAAAAAAACCAGTCGCTACTAGTATGGAGACGATTGAAGTCAAGAGAGAAGCTTACTCCTAACACAGGCAGGCCTTGATTGTGCTCCCCCCACTTGTCCGAAATTCGCATCCTTACCACGGCCATGTTTCTCTGGGGCACATCGACAACGATGGTCATCCTCCGGGTGCTCATCTGAGGGGCACAAGCAACAGGCATCTTCATGACAATCGGCAGACGAGGAAGTTAATCGCTAATTGAGGCCACTTCAAACAAGTTAGCGTTGTGTGGAGCTCGTGCGAGTATGTAGTATTGAGTAGAGAACAATTGGGCACGTTTCCGTGCACTTGTCTCTCATGAGAAACAGAGCAGCTGTAGCAGAATAGGGCCATGGTCTCAGACACCAACAGGGTAGCTTCGGCGGCCCGTTTCTTCAATCCTTGACGAATCGTTAATAATAGGTTGGTTTGGGTGATGTGTACATGGCTCTCAGCCGAGCCGATGGCCAACGGTTATGATGCCCACTGGTGGAAGCGAAAAGACCAGGCCCAGTTACAAGACCCAATGTTTCGCCTTGAGGCCACGTTCCTCGAAAAAAAAAAAAAAAAAGAGCGTTTGGGGATCCATGGCGGGTAGCCGTCAGGCTTGCCGGAAGGTGGAATTGGCACTCATCTTACGAAATTGCGGCGAGGCTCTCTGTGGGGGAGACGCGGCTACAACCTGGTCACCTTCGGTTGTGCAGCTTTTCGCCCAAGAGCCGCGAGCGGGTTCTTGAACCATCATCATTTCGTGACAAGAGCTTGATAAGCCCGTCAGCAACGCATCGGCAGCATCGGATTGGTGGATGTACCGTCTGAGCGAATTGTCTCATCCGTATTGGGTCGTTCCAGGGTGAGAAAGACACCGCACGATCAACTCTATTCCGCCTGGATATTGATGAGCGCTTCACAGCCCCAGTCCCCATCAACCAGTCCAATGTCAGGAGTGGGCACACATTTTAGGTGTGGATATGTATGCCACAGAGAAGAAAGCCATTCTGGCACTAAAAAAGCCAAGCTTCCCGTCCGTGGCACAGTGCCCGTTGCATACTGGCCGGAATTTTCCCAAAAAGGCCCCAGTGTCTCCAGCTTTTGGCACTGACTGACGAACGCTGACCCTCCCGTGGATCTACAACAGCAAAGGGATGCATGACGATGGGTCCTGAAGCCCGGCCACTTACTGGCAGTTCTAACAGGCGGTATGCAACTTTGAATCGTGCGTAGACAGGTGGTTGATCAAGCATAATGTACTAGAAGTCAACGGGCTGGAGCGGGAGCATGCCCGAAGAGTCGTGGTTTTGAGGACGAGTACCAGTGGAGGGGCAAGACACAATATTCCCCACCACCAACCTCTGCATGCTGCCCTTGGGCCTCAAAGCCACACAGCAAAGGCCAGTAGAGGATCTGATTAAAGGAGGTGCATTTCGTAAGTGTTAGATTGCCTCTTCGACACACCACGCATTGTACTACGTATTCACATGTGCTATCCCTCTCACCCACCGCCTACACCAACCACCAACCACCTTACCAGACCAACATGTTCGAGACGGTCCGGGTCTGGAGCCCCTGAATCCAAACTATTCGAGGGGTGAGATAAGTAACACCTAGAAGAAAGAGAGGGAAATTTTGAGGTGGGTGGGAGCCACGATGGAGTGTGGGTGCCCAGTATACCATATCACCGAGTAGTGCCTCATCTGTGCTATTACAGGACACAGAACAGCAAACCAACCTAGCTAATAACAAGACGGTGGGGCGGCCCTTTGCAACCCTCCCACTCCCCTGTTTTCCCCCTCCCCTGCAGGCTCCAGAATAATTTTAGCCCCGCCATCCATCACCGTTCCCCCCCGTCTCCTTTTCCTCCAGCCTCCGAAAAGCACCTACGGCCAAAACAATATCTACAGCAACCACAGGACATTGCTGCTCTCGCCGTCCCCACGTCGTCTTGTAAAGCTTCACCCTCTCTTCTCTGCCGTGTCTCGACCGAGTACTTGGCGTCTATCCGCTCTGTGGCTTACCCTATTCAGTTTCTCTTTGAACGAAGCTCCCGCTATTCCCCCACCATGGCCGACGTGTGAGTTGACCCCTCGATTGCACAACCAGCTTCAACTTCCATCGCTTGACAACCTGTTGCCGACGGGCTCTGAAAGCTCAGGACGACTCTTGCTGACATTGGCATATTCAGTAACGTTGATGTCCTCGTCATTGGCATGGGACCTACTGGTCTCGGTGCTGCCAAGCGACTGAACCACATTGTAGGCCCTCACCGCCAGCTCCCAATTGCGGTCAAAACACTAACCACCTGTTCAGAACGGCCCTTCGTGGCTCATTGTCGACTCTTCTGACAAGGCCGGTGGTCTTGCCGGTACTGATGTCACTCCTGAAGGCTTCGTAAGTTGACCCGTACCCCGTTGTCGCGATGGTCGTCGCAACCCACTAACATGTTGCTGTCCAGCTCTACGATGTCGGCGGTCACGTCATCTTCTCCCACTACAAGTACTTCGACGACGTCCTTGACGAGGCTCTCCCCAAGGACGATGATTGGTACACCCACCAGCGTATCTCCTACGTTCGCTACAAGGGCCTCTGGGTCCCCTACCCCTTCCAGAACAACATCTCTATGCTGCCCAAGGAGGACCAGGTCAAGTGCATTGATGGCCTCATTGACTCTGCCCTTGAGTGCCGTGTTGCCAACACCAAGCCCAAGGACTTTGACGAGTGGATTCTTCGTATGACCGGTCAGGGTGTCGCTGACATCTTCATGCGTCCCTACAACTTCAAGGTCTGGGCTGTTCCTACCACCAAGGTAAGTTTAGGATAATCTGAGAGTGAATGGCGTTGTAGCATTGAGGCTAATCGTTTCTCCAGATGCAATGCCAATGGCTCGGTGAGCGTGTTGCTGCTCCTGATATCAAGACCGTTACCAAGAACGTCATCCTGAACAAGGTTGCTGGCAACTGGGGCCCCAACGCCACCTTCCGCTTCCCTGCTCGTGACGGTACCGGTGGTATTTGGATTGCTGTCGCCGACACCATCCCCAAGGAGAAGAAGCGATTCGGCAAGAGCGGTGAGGTCACCAAGGTCGACGCCGAGAAGAAGATTGTCAGCTTTGCCGACGGCTCCACCATTGGTTACAACAAGCTCATCAACACCATGGCTGTTGACCACCTCGCTGAGAAGATGGGCAACCAAGAGCTCCAGACCCTCACCAAGGGTCTCTTCTACTCTACCACCCATGTCATTGGTGTTGGTATCCGTGGTGAGCGCCCAGAGCGAATCGGTGACAAGTGCTGGTTGTACTTCCCTGAGGACAACTGCCCCTTCTACCGTGCCACTATCTTCTCCAACTACTCCCCCTACAACCAGCCCCAGAAGGACGTTAAGCTCCCCACCCTCTACTTGGCCAACGGCCAGAAGGCCGCTTCCTCTGAGGCTAAGGAGGGCCCTTACTGGTCTATCATGCTGGAGATTTCCCAATCCTCCATGAAGCCTGTTGATGTTGAGAACATCCTCAAGGACAGCATCCAGGGTCTCATCAACACTGAGATGATCCGCCCTGAGGACGAGATTGTCTCCACCTACCACCGAGCCTTTGACCACGGCTACCCCACTCCTACCCTGGAGCGTGAGGGTGTCCTCAAGCAGGTGCTCCCCAAGCTCCAGGACATGGACATCTACTCCCGTGGCCGATTCGGTAGCTGGCGATACGAGGTCGGAAACCAGGACCACTCGTTCATGCTCGGTGTGGAGGCTGTTGATGCCATCCACAGCGGCGCTGTTGAGCTGACCCTCAACTACCCTGACTTCGTCAACTCTCGCCAGAACACTGAGAAGCGCCTTGCTCAGAGCTTTGTTTCCTCCACACAGCTCCCCACCCGTGAGCGTAACTAAATGGCTTAACACCCAGTGCGCACTGCCTCAGTTCTTTATATGAATTTACGTCAAATAGAACCGAAGAGGCGGAAAGAATAGGGAGGGCTATCTAGTGTAGTGGAATGATTTGATAGAGCTATGTGAATAAGCGGTCTAGATGAGTTCGGCACATTATGAGTTAGGATCTAGAAATGAAAGACTGCTGCTGGTGCGGAATTTCCAGCAAGCCGGATACATGTTGTCTAAAAGGGACGGATCATGATTGTTAGAGATAGAACCGAGCCCCATCTGAGGATTAGACGAAAGAACGGATTATCCAAATATATATACCAATATTCCGAGCAGTGTGTATTCTCGCGACATTACCTAATGCAGGGTTTATCTAGAGAACAAGCAACGAAATGAGGGTAATTTTCGTCGGCTCGTTTCATCATATCTGTGACAACCTGTTAGCAAGATCATGTCTGGTGTGTCGGAAATACGTTTCGCCGGTATTTTAGGAGAAGATGATGTGGTGTTGGTGTTACCACCCCTGCCTCCACTTACATCATTTTGGCTTGATGACCGCGGCTGCAGGCACAGCAGAGCTTTGGTGGGGGGTTCTGTAAGGTATCATGGAACGGGAGCTGATGCCAGACTGAGAGGGAGGACATAGACACACGCATATTTTGCAGATGCAGTAAGCATTGGGGTAGATGGCCGTTCAGCCTGAGATAATCATCGCCCCTTGCCGTCGATTGATGAGCGCTGTTAATTAAAGTGAAAGCAAGAGTAACATAAAAAGGCAGGCGCTCCCTCAATGGGCAACAAGCGCCAGCCACATGGCCTAGCATTCGAAACTGAATCATCAGGCTGCGGGCTGCGCCGAGGAGTCGGTGTCCCGGCGGGCCAGACCCATGGAAGAGCAAGCCACCGTCAGACTGGCGTCTGCGATGGTTGGAACTTGAATTGTGCGTTCAAGGAAACCTGACAGCTGCATGTGGATACTTGGTATGGGACCTAAAAACAGGTATTTGAACCCTAGGAGTAGCAGGAGTCGTTGCCAAGCCCAAAAATAACAAACCCCCAGTAAGGGTGGGCGGATGTGATAAGTCAGGCACTCCGTACGTCACGAATGAATCGTCGGCCAGCACCTTCGATTCGGAAGAAGAAGTGGGGAAACTGGTTTTGTGAGACTGTGTTGTCAGTGCTCTGGAACCACGGATGGATCTCAGTCGGCGCGCCAGGCTTTTTTTTTCCCCTCTGAAGAGTCGTGTCTGTGCTAGCTCGCTTGCCCATCTCCGTGCTGCAAGCCCTTCCGGGATATTTTTCAGGGCCGCAAACCGCCGCTGTATCAAGTGTGCGCGGGGCACTGGCGTAGTTGGCGGTCTTCAGTGGGCTGTGGTGAGAGGGATCTTGGGTTGGGATGGTGAACACTACAACGTTGTGCTTGGTCAAGACAGGACGTGGGTACTAGGATATTAATATACCTAAAGGCATGGTGATAACTTGTCTGTAATCACTGTAGTTCGGATGAAGAGCCATACAGCCCTTCCAGTGACCCTCGCAGATATTTGGCGGCGGAGAACGTGGAAGGAGCAGCAGGTGACAGCGGGCCCCCCCCTGCCGGCCGGCGATGTTGCGGGCTTCCCAACCAATGCCCACATCCCATGCTCCCGCGACCACGCCCACACGCCCATGCAGACTCAGAAACAGAAGGCACCTAGACACAGCAACTTGTTGCGCCAAGTTCCCCAGGCCCCGTCAGGTCCAAAGCCTTCACCTAGCATCTGGTCGACGACGAGACCATTTCGAACCGGTTTCCCCAATAGCGCCCTGCCTACTGCTCGAGGCCGAAAAAAAGCGAGACTCCACCACCTCGCCGCCAATCCCGCCGAATCCACCAGTCCGTTCGTTCACCGGGCGAGTACAGTCACCCACCATCACCACTTCCAACGCTGCTCCTTCGACGACTTCACTTTCCGTCTACCGGGATCTAGCCGCTGCGTATTGATCCACTGATCGACCTCCCGCTCACCCACCTTCCATCTTTCAGCGCCCAAGACTCAAGAGAGCCTCATCAACTCCCACCACAACTGCGCCAATCTACGACGGATCCGCTCTCCTTCACTCCGCCTTTCGATTTTCAGGCCACCGACTGCCTGCCACCCCCCTCAACTCGAGGCGGCTCACGACGCACTTCCCAGAATGTCCAGTTCAGACAGACCTGGCTAACGAACACTGAATGCGAATGTCCGCGCCCTAGAGCGCCCCCCGCGTCCCGCTGCCGCAGCCAAAGCCGACTCCCTCGCCCACGAGGCGTGACGCTGCTCGCGCATCAACATGGACGGCGCGGCTCTCGTGTCCGACGACCTTCTCGATCCGCCGCCCAGACTCTATGAGCGCCTACGCCAAATAGCAGGTTACACCTGGGACGAGTCGACACCCCCCTTCCATACGACATATGACTTTTGGTAAGTGTCATATACGCGAGCCAGCTACTATCCCCGGTCCTTTCCTTCCAGTTCAGCATTCCTAATATATCCGATCTTCATAGGCATGTCATTGGCACCCGATTTGTGTCTCCCTTTTCCGCTCCTTCGAACTCATCACACAATGCCTCAAGTCCTGGCTTGAAACTCCAGTCTGGGCGTCCATCCTCATTGGACCCCGCCGGTACTAGCAGCGATGGCACCGATTTGCCAGCAACAACACCTCCGGCCTCACTGCCCTCCAACCAATCTTCCGATACGCCATATATAGAGGAACGAGTTGTCGCTCGGATTTCCTATCATGCTCTTCGTGAGGAACGAGCCTTTCATAACACCAAAAGCCTCACGATTTCATCCGATCCGAATGGAGAGCACATCGTCAAGCCCCTTGACCTTATCAGGCTCAACCCAATATCAAGCGATCGCGCCCCTGTCATCGTTGCTATCTACCAACACCCTGGCCACAACTTTCTTACAGATGTGCTGGATATGGGCCCGGCCTATTATAGGGCACGAAGAGTAGGGGAAACGTTTATGGCAGGTCGCAAAAACGAGCCGCAGCTTCAAGAACCCATATCTCTTCAACACTTTCTCGACTTTGCCATTGGTGCAGCCCAGTGCCTTGAACTCCTCCATCATAGTCTTGGTATGATTCACGGAGAAATTCGTGGTGATGCTTTCCATTTCAATGCGGAGGAAAATAAGGTCAAGGTCATGTCCTTTGGCTCTGGGATACGTACTTTTGAGCATGGTCTTACCAGCACCGGATGGTCCACACTGTCTAAAGAGCTCGGCGCCAAAAACAAATTGCTCTACATTAGCCCCGAACAAACTGGGAGAATGCCGGCAGAGCCCGACAGTCGAACTGACATATACTCTTTGGGTGTCTTGTTCTGGACTCTTTTGACCCAGAAACCGGTATTTGAAGGAGATACACCGCTCGATATTGTCCAAGGAGTTTTGGGTCGCAGGATACCAAACGTATCCACCGTACGAATTGATGTCCCGGATGTGATAGGGAGAATCATCCAGAAATGCACGGCCAAGAACGTTTCTGAACGATACCACTCCGCGAGCGGACTCCGTCACGATCTGGTCAAGGTTCATCAGTTCCTTGCCGATGGAGACTGGTTGGCCCTGAAGGAGTGGAAAATCGGCACCAGTGATGTTTCCTCATTTTTCCTGCTCCCAACTATCATGATTGGCCGTCAACGCGAACGCGCTGACTTGGTCAAAGTCATTGAACGTGTCGCCAAAAGCCATTACTCCCATGCCAAAGGGGCCGCAAACCGGTTTTCTGACGGCTCTGTCTTGTCCAACGAGATGGCCCCCTTTGATGATATCTCGAGTGAGGGAGCAAGCTCATTAGACGGAACCAACCGCCGGAGCGGGTCTTTCACACAAACAGTATCATCCGATCCCAAACTGCCAAAGAGCAGTCTTCATCCTCTCTTTCCAGACACCCAGACCATCTCAAGCGACTCAATAGCATCACCGCCATCCGCCGTTTTCCCTCGCCCAGCTCGACCTTGGGAAAGGCATCAGTCAATATCCATAGAAACTCGCAGTCTCGTCGAAAGTGTGGGCACTGATCAGAATCGCCATAGTGTAGTTGAATCCTCAGCCTCAAGCCTATCGAGACAATTGGGTTCCGCCAAGTTCCGTCGTCGAGACTACTGTGAGGTAGTCACAATTGCCGGTGCTGGCGGTCTCGGGAAGAGCTTTCTTGTTCAAAGCGTTCTTGCTGAGGCTAGAAGACGGGGATATTGTGCAACTGCCAAGTTTGATACCGCTAGAAGAACAGCGTTTGGGCCACTGCTCAAATTACTGTCCTCCCTGTTTAAGCAGGTCTGGGGTGAAAGAAATACGGAGACACCATTCCACCAGACCCTAAAGCAATTTATTCGTCCGGTATGGCCAATGCTGCATCGTGTATTAGGTCTTCCTGAATTCCTGCTTGGTCCACCGGAAATTTCCATTGGACGGTCTATCTCCTCGTCTCAGCCATCAATCATTTCCAAGACGATTGGTAAGTCCGGAAGCAAGCGTCGAGGATCCTCGCCGGGAAGTTCTCCTGGGCCAGTTGCTCGAAACCCAAGCATTGCGTCTCAGTCGTCGCAGGACTTTTTGCGTTCTGGACCTTCTACTAAATCCGTTCGCCTCATGAATATCTTTCTCGACGTACTTAGAGTCTTTACTGCGCATAAATTTATTTGCTTCTGCCTCGATGATCTTCATTTTGCTGACGATGAGTCCTTGGAGCTCATTTCACAAGTCATTTCCTCAAGGATGAAGATGGTCATTATCATGACGTATCGGCCCGAGGAGCTCTCGCCGGAGAAGATGCAAAGCATCATTCACCCCCCTGAGTCAGATGGTGCGTGAGACCTGCAAAGCTTCTTCGACCCACGGTTTGGCTAACTTATCTTCAGAATTCCCACGCGCACAAAGTCCCATGGTCACACCGATAACTCTCTCACCCTTGTCTGAGAGTGATATTGTACAATATGTTTCGACGACTCTTTGTCGGCCCGCAGAAGAAATTCACTCACTCGCCCTTGTTATTCAGTCCAAAACGGGGGGGAACCCGTTTTACATGCGGGAGATGCTCAGCGCCTGTCATCGAAAGCGATGCATCTGGTATGAATATATGGATAGTCAATGGCATTTCGACTTGGACAGACTCTTCGAGCAATTCAAGGGGGAGAAGGATTATGATATTCTCGATACTGGCTTCATCACACAACGACTGTCAGAACTCCCTGCTGCCTCCCGGGCTTTGCTTGCTTGGGCAGCACTGATCGGTAGCTCATTCTCCTTTGAGTTGGTTTCTCATTTAATGAGCGGAGAATTTGACTACGAAGACGAAGAATGGGGATCGTGCTGCACAAAGGGTTCAAAGACGAACTACTCTCAAGGCGAAGCCATCGCTGGCCTACAGGCGGCTATACAGGCTTACATCATTATACCAAGCGAGACCGAGGTTCGCTTTCGGTTTGCTCACGATCGCTACATCCACGCCTCAGCTGCCTTAAAAGAATGCAACTCCCGAAAAATGCACTTCATCATTGCGCAAACTCTCAACAAATATTACGCTGCGGAGGCCAAACAACAAGACAGTACCGCTTCCCACGTTTGCGAGGCTGTTGAAATCATCAAGCGGCGGGTTCCCAACCGCCATCATTACCGTAAACTGCTGGCGGACCGTGCCCAAGCAGCCATTGAAAATAGTGCTCGACCAACAGCAGCGAAATTCTACAGCGCTGCTGTCTCCCTTCTTCAAAAAAATCCATGGACCGAGGAATCGGAGGACGCATCGTACGAAGAGACCATGGAGCTTTATCTCCGCGCTGCGGAGTGCTACTTGTTTATGGGTCATTATTCCGGTGCCAATGAAGTACTTGACATTATCTTCAATAATGCTAAGACTCCGTTTGACAAGGCGCCTGCATACGTCTTGCAGTCAAGAATTTTCTGTCAGAATGGTGACTCAGGGTCTGCTTCGAGGTCTCTCAAAGACTGCTTGGTTTCGCTTGGTGTCACTATTGATGACAATCCAACGATAGAAAAATGTGATGAAAAGTTTGAACAGCTATCCGTCCAAATTCAAACCATGGAACGCTCGGACATTCTAACTGACAAGCCATCGGAGGATCCCAGCATTGATTCCATCGGCGCTGTTCTGTCGGAGACCATTAGCGCAGCATGGTGGAGTGACAACCTTCGATACTACCACCTGAGTCTCATGATGATGGAGATGCATTTGACGAAGGGTACATATCCTCAATCTGGTATGGCATTCCTGTACTTCTCCATGATTGCTCTTTCCCGCTTCAACATGACTCAATTCGCTGTGGAGCTGGGTGATATGTCCCAAGAGTTGCTCTTCCAATCCCGGGACTCATTCTCTCTGGCCCGCGGTTTAATGCTCTACCCAATGTGCGTCGGGCATGTTCATTTAACAATGCCCATGATCATTGCACAAATGGAAGATGCGGTGGAATGTGCCTCCGCTGCTGGCGATCGCATATCAACCATCCTGAGCTATGGAGTGTCTGCAGTCTTCAAGTTTTTTAACAATGAAAACATGGTGGATCTCGAGGGTTTTTGCCAGTACGGTTGTGAAGAAATACCCAATTGGTATTTTGATTCCAGAGGCGGCTCGGTTCTGATTGCAGTCAGACAACTTGCTCGTGCCCTACAGGGCAAAACTCGAATTCAAGATGCGCAGGATGTCATGTCTGATGAAGCACACAACTCCCTGGCATATAAGAATTGGCTTCTTGGTTGCAAGGCTGAAAGCAACCGATCCATCATATTCTACGAAAGCTTTGAGATTATCGCGCTCTTCCTCTATGGCCACTATGACCGAGCTGTGGAGCTTGGGAAGCCGACCGTCAAAGAAATAAGCATGCTTTGGTCTATTCGCAATAGCAGGCTTGTCCTCCTTTTCTATGGATTAGCCCGAGCTGGCCAACTACTCCAACGAATGCAAGTTCCTCAAACTCCCCCCGCAAGAGACATAACCGCCGAGATCCAAGAAGTTGTAAAGGAGCTGCAGAGTTTTATCAAAATGATTGATGAGTGGTGTGTGGTCTCTGAAGTCAATTACCTCGCGTGGTCGAAACTTCTTCAGGCGCAGGTCGAAGAGCTTTCTGGCAACCATGGTCCTGCAATTCAGCATTATGAACATGCTCTGGACCATGCAACTGAGCATGATGCTATCTTTGACGAAGCTCTCGGTAATTTCCTCATGGCGGGTCTTTTCATCCGCGGAAAAGCACGCCGCTCCGCTCGCGCTGCACTTCTTGGGGCAGTTACACTATTCCGACAACTTGGCGCTACGGGTGTTTCCAAAGCCATCGAAGAGGAACATAGCTTGCTGTTACATGGACCAACTAGAAGCCACCAAACTATGGAAGTAGGCGTACAAACTGACTTTGTTGCCGATGCGTCATCAGTTCAATACAGGCCTGTGGATGGCGATGATGGCACAGATCTCGCTCAAATCCCCTCCAACAATATGATCGATCTTAAGGGAGAACGAATCGGTGCTTGGCGAGGGTCCATGAACATGCAGACTGAGGCCGGGGCGGGACTGCCTGCACTTGATATGATCGACTTGCATGCAATTCTAGTCTCGTCACAGGTAATTTCATCCGTGCTACAGGTTGATGAGCTTTTAAAAACCATGTGTGATGTTATCCTACAAACACAAGGTGGTTCCGCAACACTGGCCGCCATCGTCGTCCAAGAAAACGAGTCAGACTCCTGGTGTATGGCAGCCAGCGGTGACCCAGAGAGAGGTGCCTCGGCACATATACCTGGCTTGCCATTGTCGGGAACTTCACTTATTGCCGAAAATGTGGTTCTATACTGCACGCGATTTCTAGAGACAGTATTTGTCCCTGATTTGGTTGCTGATGAAAGATTTGGCAATGTCAATGAATCATGGCTCCAGAGAAATCCGGTTGGCAAAACCATCATCTCCATCCCCATCTGTCATGGCACAAAACCACTTCTCGGAGTGCTCTATCTCGAAGGCGAGCCCGGTGCGTTTACTGACCGCAACGTCACCGTGCTGCAACTCCTTGTCAACCAAATCGGCATCAGCTACTCAAATGCTCTGTCAATGAAGAATGTCGAGAAAATCTCGGCAGAGAATCGATCCATGGTGACTGTCCAGAAGCGCGCCCTTGCCAAGGCGCTAGAGGCAGAAACCAAAGCGAAGAATGCCGAGGCGGAAGCAAAGCGCAACGTCAAGCTTGCCGAGGAAGCCGCCAAGGCCAAGTCGATTTTTCTGGCCAATGTTTCGCACGAGCTGCGAACACCTCTCAATGGCGTCATTGGTAACTCAGAGTTGCTTCGGGATAGCAAACTCAATCAAGACCAGCTCGAAATGGCGGATTCTATCCGTGTTTCTGCTGACTTATTATTGACAGTCATCAATGATATTTTAGACTTCTCAAAGATGGAGGCCGACAAGATGAAACTATACATCATTGCTTTCAACCCCGAAGACATGGTCCGCGAAGTTGTCCGTGCCGTTTCCTATAGTAACCGCGAGAAGACATCTAAGAAGAATGTCAAGATTGTTCAGGATATAAAGCTACCGCCAATGCTCATCTACGGCGACCCAATCCGACTACATCAGGTTCTTGGAAACTTGATTGGAAATAGTCTAAAATTCACTGAGGACGGCTCCATTACAATTGGTGCCCGTCTTGACAAGGAAACCAAGGAGCACGCAACGCTGACCTTCTGGGTCCGAGATACTGGTATTGGCATTCCGCCGCAGCAGTTGGCGAAGCTTTTCCAGCCTTTTAGTCAAGCTGATGCCAGCACAGCAAGGAAGTATGGTGGAAGCGGTCTCGGTCTCAGCATCTGCAAAAACCTTATTGAGATGATGATGAAGGGCAAAATCCAACTGGATAGCGCGGAGAACAAAGGAACGACTGCTTGGTTCACTGTGACCTTTGAAAAAGCTAAACCGGATGTTACGCCAGGGGATGCACAATCGAAGGCATCACCACCCATTGATCGATACACGATGACAACCTCGCCCTTGGATCACGTAGATCCGCACAACCTTTATGTGGATCTGTCACAGATTCCGAAGGAACAGGTCCGCATTTGTGTTGCCGAGGACAATCCTATAAACCAAAAGATTGCCATTCAATACGTGCAACGTTTGGGGTATTCTGGCGTCGTAGCATACGAGAACGGCCTCAAGGCAGTTGAAGGCCTCCGGCAGAAAGCTAAGGAGGGCAAACCATATCACATCGTTCTCATGGATGTGCAAATGCCCGTCCTTGATGGCTATGAGGCAACAAAACTGATCCGCAAAGACCCGTTGGATGCGGTGCGAAAAATCCTGGTCATTGCAATGACTGCCTCGGCAATCCAGGGAGACCGAGAGAAGTGCATTGCCGCCGGCATGAATGATTACCTGGCCAAGCCTGTTCGGTCTGATGTCCTCAAGAAGAAACTAGACGCATATCTCAGCCCCGAGGTGAGCACTTAACAAAATCTCAGATTAGAAGTTCGCTAACAGGCCTGCAGTCGCTTGCGGATAGCAGCCAAATAATGACACCAATTTCACAACCGACATCACCTCCTGCATTTCATTCTAATGGATCTGATACTCGAATTTCTCGTCCGCCCCTTGCATCACCACCAGCCAGCGAGCCACGGCAGCAATCTCATGGTCCCATAGATCCGATGGAGGAATCAGCCATATTTAATCAACCCATTGATCCGATAGGGATTCGAGCAAAAGAGAGTCCTGTGTATGGCGGAGAACACCCAGTATCGCCCCCCCTCGCGCAGGAACATTCATCATACAGCACGGCTCCAAACGTCGCATCCAGCCGCGCTTCGAGCGAAGGCTACTCGATGGACACAAATTCGGTTGCTGATGGTGTATCGGGTATGCAAAAGCGACAGCACAAAAAGCTGACCAAGAACCGACGAAGTAGTGAGTGCGGTACCGACAAGGCACCTGTGCTGGTGGATAGACCATCTGGGGAGAAGGCGAGAGGAGTTCTCACAAAAAAGGGCCCTCAACGGCACAGCTCGAGCAGTTTGGCCGAAGACGGTCAGAAGATGGAGAACATGCCATTCGGTACCAGCAAGGAGGATCACAAACGCAATAGCTCAACCTCACAAAGCCCATCCTTTAGGGATAGAATCTTTCCTCATTAAGGTTTCGAGGTCAAAAACAAGACAAGGGCATCCACTACCATGTTTCCCTTTGAATTCTATCATATTATACGACACAACATTTCAGCAATGACACGATCCATGATCAACGACACACGGCATCAGCGTTAGGAATCAATGGAAGGAACAATGGGCAGGGGGACAAAAGAACTGGTGAACAGGGTCGGACAGCGGGTTAATGAGATTTGTGTTTATGGTGTTGCTGATTTTTGTTTTTATTTTATTTTTTATTTTTCTTTGTTTTACTTTTCACATCCCTCATGTCTGACGAGGAAGACTCGAGACACGTGAAAAGTGATGGGCAAATAGATGGATCAGTCACAGCGTTTCAGGTTCATCGTCGTGTCCTTTATATTTACTTGTACTGCCATGCAGGCATGGATGCTCTTGGAATTTCACAGCGAGCCATACATGTTGAAAGACTAGACGAGTTGAGAAAGTACGGCAAGGCACACAGGAAGTGGCGGAAGTGAATGGCTGTGTGACTTGTCGGTTACGTATTATAGCAAGATATCTGTTTTCTTTCACCAGAGCATCCTGGGGTGAGAAGAGCCTGTCGGGCGGAATAACGAGGAGACATAATACGAATTGTCTTCCTTTGCGAGCATTACATTCTACGTTATGCCTCATCCTTGAGATATCGTTACCTGACACATGTGAACGCGTGGAATGAGCCAGTGTGCTCTACGATTTGTCACCAAAGTTTTGCTGGATACCAAATCCAAGGCAAAGCAACAGATAAGACACGGATGGCTGGTTGAAGCTGAAGGAAATGCTCCCGAGGGTCTCAGGTGTCACAGACATTGCGGACTCAGGCGGATCCGGCCGGTGTGGGGCCGGCGAGGAAAGACAGAGCGAGAGAGAGAGAGAGAGAGAGAGAGAGAGAGAGAGAGCAGTGACGCGCCCGTCGTGAGCGGCTCGGCTTTGCGTCCGTATCATGATACAGCGGTTGGGGTACCGGGGGGAGGG